>BGPT01000561.1:28610-43685 GCA_003297045.1 Symbiodinium sp. clade C Y103 | reverse complement strand
TATCTATCTATCTATCTATCTATCTATCTATCTATCTATCTATCTATCTATCTATCTATCTATCTATCTATCTATCTATCTTATCTATCTATCTTATCTATCTATCTAGATATAGATATGTATATATATATATATATACATGTACAGGTCCAATACCTTCCACCAGGATCCACCAGGGCTGTGGGTATCCACAGTGGCTGCCACGAGGATTGGCTATTGGGCATCCTCTGTCTCTTCGTGGGCGTCTTGGGCGGCGTGACGGGCCTCTACTACGGCCTCAATGATTTAGTGGACGCCCTCAAAGGATAGGGCGTTTCAGCCAGCTGCAAAATGGCAGCTGGGTGCCAAAATGTGTCAAAGACCTGTGAGATGCCGCAATATGGATGTTGACAGATTTGATTCTCGAAATTTCAGCTACAGCTTGGGTGGCGGTCAATCTCAAAGTGATCTTTGCTGTCACTTTTGTTGATGATTTGGAATTGGTTTTGTCCCCACTCACTCGTCCTAAAATAAGGATGATGCGTGGAGCTTATGAGTCACAGCGGAACACAAAAAAAACGGAACGGAGGAGAGGTTCTGCGCGTTGATACTGCCAGACATGAGGCTGACTACCCACAGTTTGCAGAGAACATGTCGAAGAGTGACTCGCACCTGAAAGAAACATGAAGAAACAAAAGAGCTGATGTGCGCTACTCTATTAATTCTGAAACATATTCGTAATTATATACACTGTACGTATTCATATCTGTACATACTATTGTCATGGAACCTTCAGGTCCACTTCTTATATTGCTCGTGGGGCTTTCCTCTTTAGTCTTCAATTCTTCGGTCGGACCTCAAGCGGTTCCCAGTATGTCCAGGAAGTCACACCAGTGATGGTCTTCGCTTCCTCAAGCTCAGTTCAGCATCCAACGACGCGGCGACGCGGTTCCACGACAGCCATGGGAGGTCTGTGCAGCGGAAAACAGTTTGACGCGCCAGTGGAGGAGAATGAGGTCATACTCAATGCCCACTGCACTTGGATTAGCGCTTGGATCCTTGAGCCCATGCTATACTTGATTAGCGAATACTAGTACCTTAGGTTGATTTAGAACCTACCTGGTTTTTTGTTGAAGTACTATCACCAGTTTCGGGAATCTCTTTCAACCAACCAGCAAACAGGTACGACAGAGAGGGTCTTGAACACTGCTCAAGTGGGAAACGTGAAGTAACTATATGTTTGAGCCAATTTTATTATTTTGAGGGAGAAACTCGTGTATAGTTCTTAGAATGAAAGTCATGATATTGCATGTTGGGGATTTTCTGGCACAGTTTTACTTAAACATACAGGGCAACTTCATCAGGGTACAACTAGTTTTGGTCTCTGCTCTTCGTGCAATTGTTGGTGGTGCCCACCCGATAGACAAGGTGTAAAAAATTCGACCGGCCAAAAAAAAGCATATGCAGGATTGCACTCTGGGATGCTTTTGGGTGAGTGTCAGATTTTTTCACTAGATATCCTTTGCATTATTGGCCTTTCCATAGCTCGTTTTGTTGGCCTGTTTCAGTTGCAGCCAGCTTGTTGGGTTTGCCTCATTTTAGTTTGGGATTGGGCCTTGGTCAAAGCATGTCAAAGCTTCCACAAGCTTCACTTTTCTATATACAGTACCAGTTTTCAGTCAAGTTGTAGCAATTGGCATGATATATATATATATATAATTATATACATATGCATGATATATGTATATGTATATATATATATATGTATATATTTAATGTATGTGTGTGTGATATACATGTAAACATGTAGAATTCACAACATTCTGGTTGTGTTTCCTGCTCTCATGGACCTGCGGACTGGTTTGACCACTTGGATCACATTGTGGCCGCATAGTCGGTCATTCATTTCGTAGCTTTGCTTACGCCTTGGAGTTTAAGACCTTTCGCCCCAGGGTTTCCTAAAATTTCCCAACAAAAGCACCCCCATGGAACTTGAGACATGTGACGAATTCTCAGGTTTACGACGTTGGCACTAGCCGCTTGGCTCAGTGGATGACTGGGACCATCGACGGTTTCATTCAAGTTTGAGCTGTACCATGCCATAGCCAAAATGTTGAAGGCTGAGGTTACCCGAATGATGTCAATTGTTTCCTGTTGGCATGAATTCTGAATGGCAGGGTGGCGATAGTAGCTCTTGGATGTCTGTCACAGAGCAGCTTGGGATGCTGCAAGAGGGAACCAGCATTCATCATCCTAGATTTTTGGGTTGGGAACCTAACCAGCAAAGGATGGAGGTTGGTTCAACCAACCTTACCCAACATCAACCAGTGGTTTCACCACCGGTTGGATCCCACCAAGCTTCCCCCCCCATGGGACCCAATCCCCAACAATCTGCCATGGGCCATGGATCCAAGGCATTGCCATGCACGATCTGAACAACGTGTTGCACATGATCGGCACGGGCGTCTACCATGCGAGCACTCAAATCGGCGAAGAGTCGGAGTGGGCCTATGGATTTTGCGAGATGCTCAGCGAGATCGGCAGCTGCTGGAAGAACATGGGGAAAGCAACAGTAACCCCCTAAGCTGACCTGTCCAACGATAAGAAACCATTAGTAGTGGTTGATGGTTAAGATTTGCCGTTCAATGAACCCAGACATTATTGTTGCCTGGTTGGATAGGGCGGGAAAGTGGTGTTAATTTTGTATAGTTCCACTCTTTGTTTGATCATGATCTATTTACTGATCTGCAGTGATGTTTTTGGAGTGCGTTGGGATTCATAGGCTCGATGGGGATGTTGTACAGATGTGGAGTCATGGTGAGATTTGATTTTCAGGTGGGGCCTTGGTAATGGCCAAGTCGCTTTGTAGGCCTTTGAGTCACGTGCCCACTATGTTGGTTGGTGCTTATCAGCATTGATGATATGCTTTGACATCATATGATTCGCTCCAATTTTTGTTGGTTCTGCTCACCAGTTTGAGTCCCGTATTGCGTGTAGCACCTCCATGGAAGTTTGCCGTTTAAGGGTTGCTGAGTACCTTTGCGCTTCCATGGCTAGGGACACTTTTCAAATCTTTTCAAGTAATGGTCTCAATTTTTGCTTGGGAAGCGTAGTGTGGTAAACCCACAACCAAACCATCCCGGTAGCCAATGGGGATCATTCTACTGTACATCATTCCAAGAAAGGGTATATTACTCAATAATAAATCCATACAAATCCCAAGAATGTTTTACTATTGGAAGAAGAGCACCAAGCAACCAAGGGCATTTGATCCAACTCTGATTGAACCTTGGATGGGTAGTTGCTGACGCCGTGTCCTGGCGCCTGTGCGTATTTTGCACATTTCTGCATTTTGACTCATTTTGTATGTTTTTGGGGTGGGGTNTTTTTTTTGTTTATGTTTTAAATTATTTTCTGGTTTTTTGTGGGGTTTGGGGGGGGGGGGGGGGGGGGGGGGGGGGGGGGAGTGACAACGTTCTTGCCTGTGCGTTCTGGATGTTACGTTGTTGAGATGTTGAAGGAACTTCTAGCACGTTTTGGATGTCGCGTTGTTAACATGTTGAAATAACTTCTAGCACGTTCTGGATGTTACGTTGTTAAGATGTTGAAGTAACTTCAAGGACGCTCTTGATGTTGCCTTATTGAGATGTTGAAGTAACTTGAAGGATGCTCTTGATGTTACGTTGTTGATATGTTGAAGTAACTTCTAGCACGTTCTGCATGTTACGTTGGGGTGGGGTNAGTAACTTGAAGGATGCTCTTGATGTTACGTTGTTGATATGTTGAAGTAACTTCTAGCACGTTCTGCATGTTACGTTGGGGTGGGGTGGGGTGGGGGGGAGTGATAATGTTCTTGCCCGTGCGTTCTGGATGTTACGTTGTTGATATGTTGAAGTAACTTCTAGCACGTTCTGGATGTTACGTTGGGGTGGGGTGGGGTGGGGTGGGGTGGGGGGGAGTGACAACGTTCTTGCCTGTGCGTTCTGGATGTTACGTTGTTGAGATGTTGAAGTAACTTCTAGCACGTTTGGGATGTTGCGTGGTTAACATGTTGAAGTAACTTCTAGCACGTTCTGGATGTTACGTTGTTAAAATGTTGAAGTAACTTCAAGGACGCTCTTGATGTTGCCTTTTTGAGATGTTGAAGTAACTTGAAGGATGCTCTTGATGTTACGTTGTTGATATGTTGAAGTAACTTCTAGCACGTTCTGCATGTTACGTTGGGGTGGGGTNAGTAACTTGAAGGATGCTCTTGATGTTACGTTGTTGATATGTTGAAGTAACTTCTAGCACGTTCTGCATGTTACGTTGGGGTGGGGTGGGGTGGGGGGGGAGTGACAACGTTTTTGCCTGTGCGTTCTCTGGATGTTACGTTGTTTACATGTTGAAGGAACTTCTAGCACATTTTGGAAGGAACTTCAAGGCTAAGTCCAAAGGACATACGTAGGTCAATCCACACCTGAAGCAACGAGTGTTTCAGTGGTTGTGGCGACGCAATAAAGCAGTCGATGATAAATTGACACCGAGCCAACTGTGTACAGCTTTGGGAAAAGATTGCAAATGGCGACCATGAAAGAACACTGATGCGCCGTGGCGCACAGGCACCTCGGCACGGCGTGACCTAGTTCATTCTACATCATTCCAAGAAAGGGTATATTACTCAATAATAAATCCATACAAATCCCAAGAATGTTTTTACTATTGGAAGAAGAGCACCAAGCAACCAAGGGCATTTGATCCAACTCTGATTGAACCTTGGATGGGTAGTTTAATCCTTAAATCTCGGCAGCCTAACACAATGTGTAACCTCTCGATTATTCCTGCATCCTTGCTTCCGATGTTCACCTTGACCCAGCTTTTTAGTTCGCGTGGTAATTCAAGAATTGAGAGCCTAATTGGGTGCATTCTTCCTCATACTCCCGTAAATACTATTTAGGATATGAATGGATATGAGTGATCAGCGCGTTGTCGACGTGAGCTGTCCAATCCGAGCTATAAATGGGAATATCTACTAGCCAGCCAGGATTTTTTGCAGGGTATCTAAGATTGGCAAAACTCCGCATCCTTCTGCCGCTGAGCACTGCCGAGGAAGGGATCAGGCGTTTTCCATTGTCCGCCTAAGCGACTGGTCCTCGAAATTTTCTCAGGGAACCAGGCTGAGATGTCAACGTGCTGGAAGAAGATGGTCTACTCTCAGTGTCAGATTTTACTCAGCTTATCTTGAGGCTGTCCACTTTGGAGACATTTTCGCAGAGAGTCAAACTTGACTTCCATAAATTTCTGAATGTGGGATACTGATTAGTAGAGGGGCCCTCCACTGTCAATTTACTTTCAAATCATTTTTCTTTATAACTTAAACAGACATCCAAGGATAAGTAAGGATTGCAATTCATATCCATCTAGGTTCAATTCATTTTTCTTTATAACTTAAACACATCCAAGGATAAGTAAGGATTGCAATTCATATCCATCTACGTTCAATTCATTTTTCTTTGTAAATTAAACAAATCCAAGGATAAGTGAGGATTGCAATTCATATCCATCTACGTTCAATTCATTTTTCTTTATAACTTGAGCACATCCAAGGATAAGTAAGGATTGCATTTCATATCCATCTACGTTCAATTCATTTTTCTTTATACATTAAACACATCCAAGGATAGGTAAGGATTGCAATTCATATCCATCTAGGTTCAATTCATTTTTCTTTATAACTTAAACACATCGAAGGATAAGTAAGGATTGCAATTTATATCCATCTAGGTTCAATTCATTTTTCTTTACAACTTAAACAAATGTAAGGATAAGTGAGGATTGCAATTCATAGCCATCTACGTTCAATTCATTTTAGTTTACAGTTTAAATACGTTTAAATGAAATCTAAGGATAAGTAAGGATTGCAATTCAAAACCATCTACGTTCAATTAATTTTCCTTCAGAACCTCAAAGAAATGTAAGGATGAGTAAGGATTCAATTCATATCAAATTGCGTGCAATTCATTGCCCTTTTAAACCCAAAAAGGAAATGAAAGGAAAAGTAAGGATTTCATTTCAATTCATATCAAATTGCTTTCAATTCATTTTCCTTCATAACCTAGATGACATCCCTTTCAAAAGTTATTGCAACCGCTTTATCCAAAGAAAGGTGGGGAAAAGGTTTTGACCCCCCCCCCCCAAAAAAAAAAAAAATCTGAGCACAATAGGGTGCCATCCAAACAATTCTATTAAATATTGAGTATCTGAGCCAGTCATGGGCTACCCCATTGAAAAAATGTTTGGGTGCTGCTTTTTAATTAGGGTTTAAGAAGAAATTGATGATTTGGAGAATCTTGCATTTTTAGGATTCAACATGGATTTTGCTTTCAAAAGTAAATGGAACAGCTTTACCCAAAGAAAGCTGGAGAAAAGGTCTTGGGATTTATTTCACCCCCAACAATTTGGATCTCATTTTTTTTCTCCTGAAAAAAATTGGTCTAAGAAAATACCTTTCACAAACGGTCCCACCTCCATCAATTTCAGGAGACTCAATTATTTTGGAAACACTTTTTGCAAAAGAGGTCCAGGCCACTAATTGGTATACTACAAATATATACAAATATATTGTGCCCTTCCTTTTGGCGTTTTTGTTTGCAACCTATGGAACTGATTGTGATCAAAGTTCAAAGGCCTACAGAAACATGACATTGCATGGCATTGCTCGACCACGAGATCTATCCTTTTGGCGCCATGCCGAGGGCCTACCCTTTCACTTTCAGAGAGTCCATCAACATGGGCAAGTCCCCCCTCTCAAAGGAGCTATGTTGATGGATATACCGCTATGCCAGGGGGAGGCTCAAGTCACTGGCAGCGCTGGACTGCAAGGTCTCAAGTTTTTAGGTGTTTCTTATGCTCCTCATAATTCGTTACACCGTCCCGTCCCCCGTTGACCCATGTATATAATTTCCATGACTTGCAAACCATCTTCGTCATGCATGTCTGTTTCCAGATGCCTGATAAAGGATATTGATTTAATACAATGGATCAAATTGGGAATGATCTAAAAGCTGTGGGAGCCTCCGCTCTGTCTCTCAATTTGAGGGGCATGGTGCAGACTACGCACCAAACATGCCAGGTATCACCATATGTATCCATCTGTGTACGTGTTTGATGATATCTACAGACAACACCTCTCCGTCTAAAAACAAAGGCCCCCCAGCCACATTTGACCAGAGGGTAGTAGTGTGAGATAAATGCTGGCGTTCCCTACAGGAGGAGATCACAGCAACCATTGAGAAATTGAAGAAGCAGTGGATGGGCAGTGATTATGAGCCTTGGTGGGATGAAATCAGGTCCAACCAATTGGTTGGCGAGTTCCAGATGTTTGAGTAATTCAACATGCGTATACCGGGTATACCGTATATTTTTTGCGGGGCTGCATAGCCGCATAGCCAAGCTTGTTTCGGTGAGGTTTGTGTCTGTCTCAAAATGTGGACATAGATTCGAATACTGTAGGAACCAAAATTGCAAGTTGATAGGGAACATGATGATACCCTCTGGTTATTTAATATAGATATTGAAAGTGACGTAACATGACCCATTCATAAATGGTTCACCATGATTCATCTGGTAAAATGGTGAATTTCATAGCTATGTCAATAATCCGAGGTTTTTTTACATGTAAATTATGGGGCCCCATAGGGCTCCAATTGTTCGAAGGTCTAAGACACGGACCACCTGTCCTTGGATGTGTGTTGCTATGACAACACAAAAGGCGTGTAAGTATACAATCTATGAAATCAAGTATACTAGTAAATTTGATGTGTATACATATATATATATATAGAGTTTAGCTATGGTTTAGTTTGGCTATATATGTTTTAACTTTTGTTTCATGTGCTCTCAGCTTACCTTTTCTTCATTTTATACTATACTACATTGTACAACCATACCACTGGAGCAGACTACACATGACTATACCTATTAAGTGTTCTATGTGTTGTGTTCATCGCATTTTGTTAACCCTTCCCCTTGCCTTCGCAAGCGGAACCAGATCACCGATCGCGTCCTCTCAGGACCTGTTGCATCAGAATTGTTGCCACTTCGCTGTGGCCCTGTGTCATTGAGCCGAGTTACAGACACCGGTGGAGCCGAGAGTTGACAATAGGTCCATCAATTATGACCCATGGACATATCTTAAGGATTGATTCTTTATATTTCATTATGCATCTAGTATAGGAAAAATATCATCATGATCTACGGAACTATAATTATAAATACATACATATATATATATATATATTGCAAGAATCCTCAGAAAGTATTGGAACCCCAAGGTGTGCCACTGGAACAAAAATTCCAAAAGCGGGATTGAGTCACCCCAACAAAAAAGCTAGATTGAATCTCAGTCGTACGGTGAAATAGCTCCACGTACTCAGAGCTGCTTTTGGGACTTGGTTCAACAGAAAGTGTGCAGGAACCCCCGTACATTTCAATCGCAGAAATGGTTTAAAAGCAGATGAAAGCGGTATTTTTTGAACATGTCCCTGATATCAAGAATTGGTTGAAGGGAAAGCCTACAGGAACCTCCACTTTTTAAATCCACGAATTGTATCAATCCGTAGCGACCGGCGCCCTTGGTCTGGCCATGTTTCGGTGATTTCAACCGGTCCAGGCAAAGCACTGAAGGTCAAAGAAGTGCCCTCGTCACTTGGCGGTGCATTTGTGCGGATGGAAAAGGAATGATCATCAATACTATCAGTGACGGGGGGATAAGAAGAGTAATTACAATCTATATGCACATAGGTATATATATTCATATACATAAAAGCAGTAAGATTTATCATATATGTCGTTTACATATGTGTATACATACATGGAAGTATATGGACATAGATATGCGCATAAAATATGTGCGTGCATACTGTGTGTGTGCTTTCTGTCCCGGTCCATTCCTGTCCCCTGGTGCCACTACAGTAGATCTTGTATGTTCGGTGCTTATGTTTCTGTGCCACAGCAGCTCATGTAGTTTTAATCCAAACAACGTCGTAGTTCTTGAAAACACGGCATATGATGGGCAGTAGAAACACATGTCTCAGACAGCTTGCAATGCAAGCATTTTCATCCAAAGGTTGCAAGAGGAGATGCCAACAGGATCTTCAGCCACGGGTTTTCATGAGGTCTATTGACGCTCTGTAACTGTGAGTTAGCCCATGTGATTACCACCTCTGATTGGTACACTGCTAGTTGAGCTCCCTGACTGTGAGATGAACATAGGAGGTTTCACGATGCAAATAATCACTCTTTTTCCTCTCACCCAACCATTGCTGAGATTGAAGCAGCATGATGTGATATTTGTACACGCCTACTATATATGTTTATACCATATGCTAGCAATGTCAACCCCTGGTTAATACAGTCCTCTGCAGGTTTTATGGGTGGGGTACCCCCGAATAGTGATGGTACCCCCCAAATAAAATCAATTAAACAGCTTTGGGGTGAACAAAAGTCCTGGTTGACACTATGAAACATGGTTTTGCCATGTTTTGCCAGAAATGACTTGAATCCCTCCAACCTGATTTTGCATGTCCATGCCAGTAGATAGGGTATATAGATCCTTGGTAAATGATCTGTAAATCTATCCAGTGGTTAGGAGGGAGTGATGCGGAGCTATGGGCCACAGCAAGGGGTATCCATATTCCCAATAAGAAATGGAGAGCCAAGGAGCTACGATCAAATCCCCATGAATATTCTGTTCATATTGACTAGAATTTACTAGAATATGTATATATATATATATAATATAGTGTAAATATTGATAAATATTGATCAAATATTGTTTTCGAATCCCACTAATATACATGTATTGATATCCTATTCATATCCTATAGATATTGACCAACAAGCCTACCACCACCGCAGCATTCCTGTTGTAGGTGGGTTATTAACCTGGCCGCTGCTGGCGCGGCGGTGATGGCTGAAGAACACGCCCTAGAAGAAGCCATGCACGTGGCTGCCGTGAAGGTACGGGGTTCAGGGCATCACCAAGCAGAAAGAAGGTGGTTTACCTTGGAAAAATGGGAAGAAAGGGAGGAACATGGTAGGTTTTATGAGGTGTACCCAGGAAGATATCGGAACACATGGTTTTTTATGGGTTTGAAGAAGCAAGAAATGGATAACTTTGGATAACATCAAGCAGAGATGAGGGGTTTACTTACGAAAACATGGGGACTTCGATGACCATTTTTTGGGCACCACTCTTGAATTGAAATTTGACTACTGCAGTAAAAACCTTGGGCAATGGTAGGTTATTGATCAATTTTTAAGCCTGTTTAAGCAATATAAATAAGTAGCGGAAATCTTGCTGAAAAGTTTTTCTTGAGGCAGTCTGTCCAGAGTTAGCCAGCCATGGCTGGTGCTGGCTCTGTGTTGGTGCAGGTCCTAAACGTTGACACCTCGCAATAGTTATGTAGATCTTCCGGACATTTGCCCTGGTTGGAGCTTTCCATTTTGCAGTTTCAATAGTTTCTTCAACAATTTTTCCATTGGATTGGTTTAAGGGAAAATTTACAGGAAACCATGGATTTTCCCATGAAATATAGAGGTTTCCTGTAAATTTTCCCATTAACCAATCCAATGATTTTTGATATGTCCATCTTATTTCCACTTGCTTTCCGCTTTGGGCAACATTGGAACATTTCAACCGCAGCCATTTCTGGGGTTTCCAGGTGGTCACCAGCGCAGATGGCCTTGGCTTGGCCATCAAAGATTCCATCATTGATGCGGCCAAAGCCGGGAGGATCGCAGAGGAATGCCGGAGCACCCAGCGGAAATGTTGGGACCGTCTATTATTGGATTGGTTTAAGGGAAAATTTACAGGAAACCATGGATCTTCCCATGAAATATAGGGGTTTCCTGTAAATTTTCCCATTAACCAATCCAGTGAGTCTATTTTTGATGAATAGATTTTAATATGATTCAATATTAATTATTTGACATGATTTCCAAGGGGGGTATTTAATATTCGGTGAAGGGAATTGTTTGGTAGCTGACTAGTTGGCTTGGATTGATCATGGGTTCCAAATGGTTCATCATGGTTGGTCATTGTCAAAAACACCCAGACAAAATATCCCGTAATTACACCACATCTGAAAATGAAGAGCTGGAATTGAACCTGCCATCAGAACTGCATTGTCACGTGATGTCACGTGCCATAATTTCGTGGTTTTGGTTTCTGCATTGCGGGCAGTGTGCGAAAAAGCGATCATCACTCTTTGGGCATGGAATCTGGATCCAGCGTGCGCTGTGGCGAGATTCTCTGGGCACAAGCGCTGTTTCTCAGAGCATCTCGTAAAATTCTGTGCAGACTATTGCAGATGTGCAGCACCAGTCTAGTTTTCAAAACATGCCCAAACAGCGCAAAATGGACAATAATTAATCAATAATCCCATCCCCCTGATATTAAACACCTCCATTCTATGGTTCCAAATATGTGTAAATTCCCATGATAAACCATGGTTTCTGGGGGGTGTTTCATTTTAGGGGGAAGGCTGAGGGATCATCAATCCAATTCTACCCAAAGCTACCCGCTTCAACGCTCGCCAACGCTGGCATCAGGCTATGAGCGTGACTGCTTGGGCCGCCATAAGATCAAGGCGAAGGTCTCGGGGACGACGGGAAGAGGGGGCGGGGAAGTGACCACGACCTTCGCCTTAGGAAAACCTCAAAAAGATTTGAAAAGTAATTCTGCTAAAATAGTGAGAAAAACTGTAAGACATACATCATACATACATACATACAGACATACAGACATACAGACATACAGACATACAGACATACAGACATACAGACATAACACACACACATACACACACACATACACACACATACACACACATACACACACACATACACACACACATACACACACATACACACACATACACACACATACATACACACACATACATACATACACACACATACACACACACATACACACACACACATACACACACATACACACACACATACACACACACATACACACACATACACACACACATACACACACACATACACACACACATACACACACATACACACACATACACACACATACACACACACATACACACACACACACATACACACACACATACACACACACACATACACACACACACATACACACACATACACACACATACACACACATACACACACATACACACATACACACACACATACATACATACATACATGCATACATACGCATACCCATACACATACACATACACATCCACATCCACATCCACATGCACATGCACATGCACATGCACATGCACATGCACATGCACATGCACATGCACATACACATACACATACAACGTACGTACGTACGTACGTACATACGTACGTACATACATACATACATACATACATACATACATGCTTTTGAATCACGGAGTTTGCAAAGCCGGGGTGATATCCCTGAATGATTTTGCAGACGTACTTGCAAAAAGATGCAAAAGGGATTTCACGGAAAGTTCATCCAAGCACATGGGCAATGATATAAATCCAGAATTCCCTTGCACTCACTTGGTCTCTGCCCTGTGTCAGAATGACCACTCAAATTTGAAGGATGCACTATGACACTATGATGCACTTGTATTACTCTCCGATAGTCAATCAAACATGGCAATGGTGAAATCCCCTCTAATGGGCATTCAAATGCACACTGATGACGATTGATTTGTCGCTGTAAAAGCGAGGGGCAGGTGTCCCATGTCACAGACATGCAACATGACGTGCACTTCGTGAGTTTCCGATGTCTAGCTCTCTTTTTGCTTAGAGTATTTTCTCCAGCAGCTCCGGCTAAAATCTAGCATCATCACACCGGTGCAAAATTAGTATATCCGGCAAACACCTCGTCAAAGTTGAAATTGCTTGGATGATTGTGCCCAAGAAATCCCAAGAACCAAGCAGTAGCAGCGGGCTTGGTTACCTCCATATTTGTTGGCGCATCCTACACACCACATCAGATCACCACTTTCATGTCAATTTTTGTTCATGAAACAATCTATACATAACACCCACTAGAAAACAAACTATGGCAACCCCTAAATGAAAAGAGGACATTCCTGAAACAGAGGTACAAATCTTATCCAAAGTGCTCCCAAAACACACCCCAAAAACAACTCCAAAAACAGTCGTAAACTCGCACCAAGTGTACCTAAATAAACATATTTTGGGGGCAAATCCCCTTGTATAAAGAAAATTGCCATTGAATTTCAGCACCTCCAATTTTGAACATCACACATCCCCTTGCATAGGCCTTGTATTTTGTGGCCATAGGCCAGCGACGTGCTTCTGAGAACTGGTCACCTGAAGACGGGGCAGGCCAAAATGGTGGGTTTTTGGTGATCGAACCAATCAAAATGGGAATATCATGGGATCTACCCTCTGGTTATTTAACATAGCCATGGAAAATCCACTATCAGTGGAGGTTTTAATGGGAAAATCATCCAAAATTAGCAATTTTCCATGACTATGTTAAATAACCACAGGGTAACTTGCCAAGATAGATGAGTCCAGAAATGGAATATGAATCTACTGTAATTAGGTTGTATCAGTTGTACAGAAATAAAGATGATCAATGATTCGCTTTTTAAAGGTAGTCTACTTTCAGGCAAACAACATTCTGGGATGTGAAAGAGAATGACCTTGAGCTGCAGCACATTTGGCGATTTTGAAGGTCTCTGATCCAACGAATCTCATTATTTTCAAGGCGTTAATTTTTGGGTATGGAATCAAATTACCCAGATTTTGGGGAGCAATACGTAAACACATGAGCCACGTGAATGTGCGATTTTTGGTACTAGACCACGTGGGCCATTCAAATTTGAGCAAGTTCCTGGGAATGTCAGGGTTGTAAAGGTTGGCTATACAGGTATGTCTGAAAATGGGGGATGCACCCAAAATTGGTTTTGAAACCTTTAGATTTGCTACCGAAAGCGCAGAGTGTGCGGTCCTCCTTTTCAAGAAACAAATGTGGCAAGATATATGCCTTCGCAGCCAACCAAAGCCAAGTACGCACTGAAAACCCACACGCGACCCCTTGTACTGTAGTGGTACTGACTGACGTTGTTTGGAACATCCCCAGTCTTGTCGTTCAAATCCCATTGTTGTGGGCTAAATCCCAGTAATCTTTAGGTTTTTGACAGTGCTCTTTTGCAAAACTGATTGCCAACATCAGAGGGCTGCCTGCAAGGCAAACATGTGTTGCAGCGTCTGAGTGGAACAAAGCTGCTGAGCCGACTAGGTAGTTCGGGCCAAAAGCCAAAGTTTCTTTTGGGAGACTTTTGGCCATCAAGGAGCCTGATTCCAGGATGTGTTTTCAGCAAACTTCAATTTTTGAAAGCATATTTCCGGCCTCATCTTATAGCCCAAATAACATCAGACTACATTATGATGTGCACTGCGGGCTGCTTGACCAAGCTGGCTCGCCCCGTACATATATAGGAGTATTGCGGGGCACTGTTGCTTTGGCTGTTCCCTTTCATCGAATGGGTTGGGAACAGCGCAGATTATTGGATGTCAGAGGCAACTTTTTTCCTGCCGGGGGCTGCGCAGATTCAGTCAGTGTTTGAATGATGATGAGCAAAAATCTCAAATGAGACAGGCCATCTATGGCCATTTGGTATTCCAGACAAATATGCGCAGCCCAAACAATGCCTTGGTCCCTGAAGGGGCAAGGAGCTGACTTCCGCATACATTTTGCAAAGGCGCCAGCTGTAGAATGTTTAAACCAAATACGGTGGCACAAAAAGAGGTCGTCGCATTTTGAAAACGATATACTGTTGGATCTTCGAAAGCGACGTGCTTATGGTAGTTACGCCTTGGATAAAGGATCTATCTCTAATATTGATATATTGGTATATTAGGCCCAAAATAATACAACATTTCAATCTCGCCAAAGATAATAAACTACAGTACTATGTTTCCGGATTCCTTATATATCTTCACATATGGTCAATCTTCCAAATGATATACCATATATCACACATATATATATATATATATGTTAGTATATATTTAAATTATTCTTCCCCTTAGCTC
>BGPT01000561.1:23610-26110 GCA_003297045.1 Symbiodinium sp. clade C Y103 | reverse complement strand
GAAAGCCTGCCGGTAGGCATAGGCTGAAGTGATGTTTGCGAAAGAAGTGAGATAAGGGGGTGTGGGGGTGAGATCGGGCGAAAAGGTCCTAAAACGGCGAAAATAGGTGTTGAACTGCGTGTGTTTTAGGAGCATTCTGCAGGGCGATGTGCCAGGTAGCAATTTGGTGACGGTGGGTTTTCGATTCCCCCTGGTCCGTATTTTGAGGAGCTTTAAGTGTCAGCAAAAGCAGAGAGTATCGAATTTTAGGATCGGATTCGGATAACCCCACATGTCAATGGATTGTGTGAAAAAGGTGGGTGTGACAAAGCTGTGTGTGAAACGGATGTGACAAAGCTGTGTGTGACGAAGTTGTATGTGACAAACGCATGTGTGACAAAGTTATTTGTGACAAAGTTGTGTGTGACAAAGCTGTGTGTGTGTGAGAGAAGGTTCTGCGGACAAAGCTGTGTGTAAGTAAGTTATGTAAGACAAAGTTGTTTGTGACGAGTTGTGTGTAATAAAGTTGTGTCCGACAAAGTTGTGTGTGTGTGTGACCACGCTGTGTGTGAGAAAGGTGCTGTGTGCGACAAAGCTGTGTGTGAGTAAGTTATGTCAGAGAGAGTCGCATGTGTCAAGTTGTGTGTGACAAAGTTCTGTCCGACAAAGTTGTGTATGTGTGTGACTAAGCTGTGTGTGAGAAAGATGCTGTGTGCGACAAGGTTGTGTATGCGTGTGTGTGTGTGTGTGTGTGTGTTTGTGTATGTGACAAACGCATATGTCACAACGTCGAGGGTGACAAAGTTGTATATGACAAAGTTGTATGTAGTGATGACACAGTTGTGTGTGACACATTTGTGTGTGATAAAGTTGTAGGTAACAAAGTTATGTGTGACAGAGTTGTGTGTAACAAACCTGTGTGGTTATATGTGACAAAGTTGCGTGTGACAAAGTTGTCGTTGACCAAATTGCGTGTGAGAAAGTTATGTGTGACAAAGTTGTATATGACAAAGTTGTTTGTGACAATGTTGCATGCGACAAAGTTGTGTGTGACAAAGTTGTGTGTGACAAGGTTGTATGTAGTCAAAGTTGTACGTGACAAAGTTGTCTGTGGCAAAGTTGACCATGTTGTATGTGACAATGTTGAGTGTCACCAAGGTGTCTGTGACAAAGTTGTATGGGACAAAGTTGCGTGTGCCAAAGTTGTGTGTTGTACGTGACAAAGTTGTTTGTCACAAAGTGGTGTGTGACCACGTTGTATGGCCTCAAGCGATGAAGCTTGCACATGTGTTATGCTATCGGAATTTCCCGGGCGTGATTCTCCAAGCCCAGCTGTGCCTGTGCCACTCGGAGCTGTGTCTTTACCTAACGATGAGATTTGACTTGACCAGTATGTTTATATCTATATGTATATTTAGACTTATTCATACAGTCGGTATGTAGTGTTGCAGTCTGAGATGTTTGGGTGAGGACTTTGTCTGCAGCAGTCAGACTTGGGATTAAGTGGACCTATATGCGGTCCCGGAATCGTTTCTTTGCTGAACCATGAGGGTGTGAACACTTGAGGAAAACTCAGATTGCAGCTTGGCCCAAACCCCAACTACAACAGTAGTGAGTCTCCTCCAGTCAGCGCCAGGCATCAACTTGCAACATGTTAATAATGTTTGGTTATGTTTGTCCGCAGTGGTAATCATTTGCCATTAAGCCTCGATGGATCTTGACGGACAAGTCGAATGAATTAGATGCGATTCGGATAGTCGTCCATTTTGCGCACGCCTGGTTGCATAGATTTGCAGCGCATGGCGTGCTGGTTTGAGGTGGGAACCTTAACCGAGTTGAATACGTGTACTTGACAGGTGTTGCGAATATGCAGTGTTTTCCGGTGTGTGCTCCTCCGTCGACTATGTCCATTCTAGGGGAAGACTGAGAGAGACAGAGCCTTTCCTGTTACTGTGGTATGATTTGCTGTCACTGTAGCATGATTTGCTGCGCTTTCTCTTGCTCCGTATTTTAGAGTACCCTATAGTGCGGCTGTGCGCGGTGATTTGTGGGCGAGACGGCCATGCCGCCGCGGCGATCTGTGGACGCACCGCTGGGCGAGAAGAAGCGCGCCAGACGCTCGTCCACAAGCCCTGCAGTTTCTGCGCCGGCAGCCCCGATGGTGATTCCGACAGAGGTTGGAATGGTCATTGGTTGCATCTGTGCGTTTGCGTTCTTCGGAAGTTGCATGTAAGGAAGATTTTTTAAGACCAGGTGTTAGTTTTTGGGAGTCAGGTGTTCAAATTTTGCAAGTATCAGCCTTTATTGGCAAACGTCAAGTGTTGTTTCGCNAAGGAAGATTTTTTAAGACCAGGTGTTAGTTTTTGGGAGTCAGGTGTTCAAATTTTGCAAGTATCAGCCTTTATTGGCAAACGTCAAGTGTTGTTTCGCCGCGAGCTTGTGTCAACTCATGGTTGTGTCAAGCTTTGCAGTTTACCGGCAAACCCAAAAGAATTTGGCCGTCTTGTGTTTCGTGACGATT
>BGPT01000560.1:454239-481887 GCA_003297045.1 Symbiodinium sp. clade C Y103 | reverse complement strand
GAATGTCAGAAAGAATGCCAGATAGAATGCCAGAAAGAATGTCAGATAGAATGCCAGAAAGAATGTCAGATAGAATGCCAGAAAGAATGCCAGAAAGAAGGTCAGATAGAATGCCAGAAGACTGCCAGCTAGAATGCCAGAAAGAATGTCAGATAGAATGTCAGAACATATGTCAGATAGAATGTCAGAACATATGTCANATGCCAGAAAGAATGTCAGATAGAATGTCAGAACATATGTCAGATAGAATGTCAGAACATATGTCAGATAGAATGTCAGAGCATATGTCAGATAGAATGTCAGATAGAATGCCAAGAGGAAGAGGAGGAGAGGACAACTCTGATGAAATCTAGAGACCGAAAGTCTCTAGATTTCATCAGAGTTGTCCTCTCCTCCTCTTCCCTGCCATAAAGTTTTGCCAGAAAAAGAATGTCAAAACCTGTATCACACTATATTCCAAAGAAAGTATCGTGGTGGGGATCACTCGAAGCAAAGTAATTTTTTTTGCTCGCGAAGAAACGATCCGGAATTTAAATCCCGGAGCTTTACCAATGCCCCCCCGAAAAAAGCAATCTGTTCTAGAAACAAATTAGGGTGGTCCAAGCCATCCCTCAGTCGCTAGCTGCCAGAGTATCATGAATTACTCCATGATAGCCTTGCAGACTGCAAGCTAAAGGGAGATGAGCTACCCACATCGGTGTTAGGACATAGCAACAATAGTTGCACTTCTTGCCTAAGCCTCGTTTTTCCATGTTCTTCCATATTGGTAGTATCAAGGGAACAAAAACATATACCGGTCGCCACAAAATGGGAAGTACACTTATCCCTTGCCACTTTTTATTCAATTCATCATTTTGGCACCTTTTTATCAATCTTTCACTCATCATGACATGGTCAAACATCAATACCCTGCCAAAAAGAACACCACTTCGGTGCCACTTCGTATCTCCATGATTCTCCATTCACTATTCCAATATCTGAAATCCTAAACCTCAAGCCATCCCAGGTAGACCCAAACTCATCTCCCATCCCCTGCGGGGACCAAGTGTCTCCCCGCGCACGCGAAGTAGCGGATCCAAGATGACAACACCAGAGCCGGTGACCTGCACGAAGAGGTCGGCAATGCCTCGCGTTCGCGTGGGATGAGTCGGGGTGGTGCGATGGAAGTGTTGGGGAAAATGGATGAAACTGGCCAATCTAACAGTTGAGAAAACATATTTACTAAACTATATAGTTTTGGGATAGTAACATTTATCAATTGAATTGAACAAATGAATCACCCAAATTCAGCAGTGTTGCAGTAGTTAAGTAGTTTTGGATCAATTTGAAAAATTGAACTGTTAGGGAACATGGATGAAAGCGGCCAATCTATAGATGATTTACCTGTTTACACGGTGATTAGCTATATTACCAGAGGGTACCCATGAGACATGGCTATGTTGCATGGCCGTCCTTTAAATATTTACAATGGGTTTTAGATTGCCAAAGGCCAGAGGGTAGGGAAGTTAAAGGGCTCCAAACATGGCTAGCTCATGCTAGCTGAGAAATCCTGAAGTATATAAATAGAGGTGTTGATGGGAAAAACATAAACTAAATGGGAGGTTTTCCATTGCCATATTTGATTCCCGCAGGGGTAGACCCCTGCAAATGCTTAATTGGGGGCAAACCACTTTATAACAAATGACTAATTACAACCGATCATTGCCAGGGTTTGTTAATCCGGGATTGTCCTAAACAATCTATATAACGATAGCTGTTTCATCCCTGCAAACCCTATACTGTAGTTCTGTCTAGTTAAAAATCATCAACCAACTTATCTCTTTAAGATTCACCTAACATCATCAACATTTATTCACCATAAAACGGAGCTTCACCTCTGAATCAACTTCCAGAAGGCCCACCTTGGTGGAGGAAGCTTCCAATTCTGCAGGTCCAATGAAATAGTTTCGAAGCAAAAAGGTCCAAGTAAAAGCTGGTCACTGGCAATTCAGCAAGGATTCAACTATGATAAGCTCCTTGGCTCCCCATTTAAAAAGGAACTATGGGATACATATGTAGCTCAAACGGGAATTATACGCCACTTCTTAGTGTTCTCGGCAGGTACTCTACGTTGGCGGTCTCTTGTTACAATGAGTTGGTATATCCCAAGATTAACCACAATGATAAAATATAAAACATATATAATATATAATATTAATATATAAATACTATATATATACACAACTTTTGATGTTTATCAACAGCACTGTGATACGTAGTTACTGGTACTTATTTGTGTAAAATCCACCTCAAAAGAATATGTACCATCTGGTAAATTGATATAACTATGTGAAATGGCCCATTTCGAAAATCTATGATGACTTACTGTTCTGAAAAAATGGTGATGTTCCATTCCGCAAAGCGCTAGCTAGTCACAACATGAGTCAGATTCGACAGATTTCTGCAGAAATTCTACAGATTGGTGGGAAAACCTACAGGAAACCATGAAACAATGGATTTTTCCCATGAACTATACAGATCTATAGGGGTTTTCCTCAATTTTTTCCCTTTCAACCAACCACTGACGCTCAGGTGCTGCAGCAAAACAGGGTCTCCTGTGAACCTCGCAGGCCGCCCTCGAACGGCCGCAGGCAGAGGCTGGGCTCATTGACTTCACCTCGGCGAGGGCGTTTTAGTCTGCCACCAACAGCCGGCCATCTTATTTTGACTATAGTCACCCAATAGTCAGTCTAGTCACTAGTGTAATTCATAATGATAACATAGCCTCAAAGCCAGCATTTGGTAGTCTGAACAACCAAGAAAACATCATGATAAGCCAACACATATCATATTTCGCATGAAAACCTGCCACCTTTCTTCCTGTGGCGTTGTCTCTTAAAATGTGGTACCCCCCCATTACATATTACAGTAGATGGTTTCGTAATCAGTTTGTCGATGTTCATCTTAAAATAATTGTGTGTCCTTTTTTTAACACCGCCAACTCGAGATATCATCGGTTGGACTACATACCCCCAACAAGGTGTTGCTTGCCCCTCGCTATAGTTGGCCCAGTTCTACTGTTTACTACCCAGCTACCTATAGTTCTAATCACCACAAACCTATGAAATTAAACCCACCAGTTATCGAAAGTTATACATCAACTTAGCTAACCACATCTAATCTAAATCATCCTAAGTCATGATAGCTAACAGCTAACCATCTATACATCATGATTTAAGGATTTAAGTTCTGTTTTGACATGACCACTTCAGGAGATCATCCATTGCACAACCCAGGCTGTTCCCTTCACCGCGGCACTCTCAACTCGCAGCACTTCCGTCCGTCCGGGGCGAGTCAGCACCAGGTAGCGGCCCAAAGGCCACAGGCCCAAGACGCTGCCAAGGCCCCCGCCTGGTAGAGGATCACGCGGCCCCTTTATAGGATTGTTGGGCCCCAATTGATTACCCTCTGGTAAACTAACAGTTTGCTATTGAACATGGCCAGGTAAATAGTGGATTTGTCCCATGAAAAATGGTGATCTTCCATAGTTATGGTAGTTTACTGGAGGGTAAGGGGGGCCTCTTTACGAAAAGCAACTGTTGGAATAGTTCTTTGGGATCGGATGATGAACTATCAAATCCCAGTCTTCATACAAGATGGTCAAAAATGATCAAAGATGGACATTTGGGGATGGGTCAAAAGCTATTGTTATCCATTTTAATCGGATGAACATCCATTTACCAGCTATTGTGGGGTTCACTAGGGACCAGAGTTTTGACTCATAGCCATTTGACATTTCAAACATCGAATGATCTTCCAGTGACCGCGAGCTGCGCTGCCTGAGCTGCCGAGATCTTCCAATGGAATGCCCACTTGGATGAAACGCAGCGAGCCCAGATTGGACCCTGCACCACTACAGGTGATAAGTTCAAGGCCTCCAACGCCAAGGTCCTGGTGGCTCGGGAAATCTCAACAGGGAAACATGGGGAAGAAAACTGTTCAACTTACTGGTTCGGACTGGTGAAAACCATGGTTTAGAGTTCAGAACATAAATGAGTGATAAAGAACAAAGATAACAAAGTACATAAACAACATAAAGTAACAAACAGCGATAAATCGTCAAGACAATTGTTCACAAACGGATAGCTAGTTTGGACATGTCAGCACAATGCAATGCCATTCTGTAAATCATATTGATAAAATTAACTTGATTTGGGGCCTCCATGCCATTTCTTTGAGTAGTGCTTCCATGATTTCAATGGACAAATTTGAATGACGGTCCCCTGCTAAAGTTCACACCGTACGTGTGGAAAATCATGTGTAGGTAACCTCTGCTGACCCTATAACTAAGATTTTCAGTTTCATGCCTTGTTTTTCTCCATTAATTTCAAGTTTCAACAGACTCCATGCAGAAACTACTGAAACCACAAGCCAGCCCATCTTCTTCCCAGGATTCTTGAGCCGAGTCCTTGGTGCAAAAGTCTGTGATGGGCCCCAGGTTCGTCCAGGTGTCAATCACCTGTCAAGGGTCAATTCTTCCACGGAGTATGACCACATGTGCCATGTATAGATCCCCCCCTATTTGGTGGCGACTATGAATGATGGTTGTATACAAGGAGCTACTTAACCGAGTTGGCTTACATCTAGGTTTATCAGGGAATTTATAGATAGGTTGTCCCTAATTCACTGCATGATTAAGTCGATCAAACAAAAACTAACTTAGATAATGGGGGCGGCACCACCTTGTAAACCACCAATCTGGATAAACTTGAATAATTCACCCACCTCGGAAGTTCTGCCATTGTGCGATAGTTACCCTAATCCGAACCATCATTCCAAACGTGACGTGGCGGGAACATCCATAAAAAACTATCGAGATATTTCATGGTTACATCCCTATATTCAGATTCCCTATAATGTGGGTAAAACGATAATAAACCTTCCATTTGGGAATGGTATATACCACCTATTTATGGTGATTTAGGGGATGGTTTATGGCTTTGTTTTACCAACATTAGATTATTGATGTTTGAGCCCCCCGAATTTTGCTGGTGAAGTCTCCATCTTTGCGAGTGAAATGGGTAAACTCCACATTTTACATAGAGCAATCCTTTCCAAAGTGGAATGTGTTGGATTTGTTCATTTCAGGCTAAGGGTCATTATCATATAATACCCACATATTCTCTATATCTGATGGTTGCATCCCCATATGCCCGTAAATTCCCTACATTCGATGGCTGAATCCCCGGTTTCCCCCAGTTCATGCTTAATTCACACTGTTTCATGGTGATTCTCCATTTTGATCGGTACTTAATGCCTATATTGGATAGTTTAGCAGTTCATAACATCAGACTTTGTTGCTTCAATCCCACTGAACCAGTAATTGGGAAATTGGAAATCCCTATAAGACTACAAATGGTGGCGTAAATCATGTATAAAAGGGATTTTCCAGCAAACCATGTGACTGATTACAGGAAGTGTTTTATTAAATGGGGTGATTCATTCCACCATGTTGGTATGTTTGAATATCCGAGAACTACCCTATAGGGTAAACTAAGATAGATGTGGAAGACCCATGGTTTCCTTAGGAAAACGATCTACAAGTAGTGGATTTTCCACACCTATCTTTGCTTACCCTAGGGTACATGTTGAGATGTTTGATTAAAACCACCATTCAAAACAGGGATTTCCAATATCGTCATACTGTAGACGGAAGAAATCCTGCACCAGTTGATAAGTGGCTTATCCCTTTACAATCCCATTCTTTACAGTGTTTTGAAGTTCCCTACCCTCTGGTAAACAAACATAACTACGGGAAATCACCAAACATTAGATAAGAAAATCCACGATTTCCATGGCCATGTTCAATAGTCGCTACGTGGAAAATTACCAGAGGTTTAAATCATCATTAATCCCATGAAAAATCCATTAATCCGATTAAAATCCCATGAAAATCCCACTAAAATCCCATGAGAATCCCATTCACCTCAAAGGCGTCCTCCAAATTCTTCCGCCGACGCCCCGCGGCCGTGCTGGCCGTGGCTGGAGCATCGGCAGGGGCCGCGTGGAAGTGCAACCTCTGCGGAGATCGCCGAAAAAAACCCGGCGATAAATGGGACATTCACCGAGAAAAATGGGGATTTATATGGAAATTCTATGAAATTCTAGTCTATGTGGTATGTGGTATGCTTGATCTGGTTGACTTTGATTGATTTGTGATCTGTAGAGTTCATGCCACTTCATAACTAGGCCAGCGGTTGAATTTGTGCTGGATATATTAAGATGTATATAGTGAGGTGGTGTTATATTTGGTGGGTTCAATACCACTGGAAAACATCACTGGCACTAGGAATCGTCGGCCCAAATTATGATTGACATTTGACATTTGACATTGTTGGTAACCACCAGCCCGCATGTATTGTGCCCTGGGGAGTCTTGGGGGGAAAAACGCAAGACATCATAAGACGTGAGGAGACTATTAAAAGTGGCACCACCTTTTTTGATGCTATCGAGTGCACGTCACATAATGTGTGGTAGCACGATCACATGTCATGTCATATATGATATGGTGTCAATTCTAGGGCGTGTGAATATGAATGATGATAAGACACAATGCAAGATACCATGAACACTCATATCATTTTCAAGATACAATACAATATTACTTTCATAGTAATTCTATGTTGCTGGTGAAGAAAATCAGCACCCCCAGCTGGCCATTGTCCCTTCAGCTCCCAAGCCCAGTGCCAAGTGGAGATTCATCAACCCTGGCAAAATAACCAAGGCCTCTATAAAAGACACCCCTTCCAAATTGATCAACGCTTGTTGGGTTTATTGATCATCATTGATCTCGGGCAATCTATAGGGTTGAAATTCAGCACCAGCCTCACACGATTCCTTGAGTGCCGGGCCAGGAGATATAGATACCCCGTCTTTCCCGCTTTGCAATATTTCAATTTTATCCCGACATTCCGTGCCATTTCTGGAAGTTTCTTTTTTGGGGGGAGGGGGGGGAAACTTCTACAAAGCACAAAAGTTCCACACTTCCATGCCCCGTAGTGCCCCTTTTTCAGCACCAAGCAACACTTCTGAGTCACTGACCTGGCAAGAAGAGCTCAGTAGGGGTCATGACACTGGTTTCCAAAAAGACTCACCAGCAGTGAATATGCACTAATATCATGTATTCATATGCATTCGTGGTTTTTTATCAGCTCTTGGTCAACTTGGTTCCTTTAAGAAACTTGAACAGAAACAACACCTCAACTCCGAATCCCCAACTCCACTCCCACATCCAGCGGCCTGAGATCCAATGAAGGCATAGTCTCCATTTTTCCAGGTGGCCATCGCCGAAGCCTTGGATCCAGCCGGGGAGCAACGTTTGAATCTCATGTTGGGAAGACATTTTTCCGTGGTTCTTATCTGTCCATGTCAAATAACTACATCAATCATTACCATTCATTACCTGTATATTAGATTCATTAGACTGCAATGTATAGTTAAAATAGCTATGGCAACGTGGATCACGTCATTTGAATAACTGTTGAACACATCATGCCTTGCTGTTGCCTTCCGGTGGCTGAGGAATGGACGGGCACGGAGACACCCATGCACTGCACCGTCACAGAAACGGGGCACCCGCCCTGCGCATCAGGAGGGGCATCCAGGGTTACCGCCCCATGATATGCAGCTTACCCAGCTTAGAGATTAAGAAACAAAAAATCATCAAGAAAAATCAAGATGCTCATGAAATTTCATCAACCTGGGTGTTCATACATATTTCATACCATAGAATGAACAAATAGTTATGTTTTTCACATATAGATATAGATATAATATAATATAATAGTATCATAGATTCAAAATGCTTCAAACAAATGCATCCCCTGACGCCATCCTGCTATGCATCTTCAGCCCGCCAAATGTACTCACCATGTGGGCCTCCAGAATGAATAGATCCAATACCAAAGCACAGTTTTGTTTGGGGAACATGTTCCAAACAAGGCGGAAATTCCACCAAATTTTGTTCAAGTGAACAGAACGCCTAATACCACGGTTAAAAGTATAAAATATGCGAAATCCACTCTTAAAGTCAGCAACGCCCTTGCCTTTAATGCTTGTTAAGTGGACTTCAAAGCCAACTCAAACAATGCAGTGACTGGATCACCGGTGCCCAGCCTCCAATCGCAACCTGGAAGCAAGGTATGCTCCCATGGCATGGAGAACATGATGATCAACCGATGGGTTTTAGAGCATGACATCTTCAAACAGAGCAATCAACTTGGTCAATATCAAGAGTGACCATGGCAATGAGCACGAGATACAACTGCACAGGTCTATGACGGTTAATAACAGGTGGTGCCATCTCCGGTCTCACGGCTCTTCATCTTTTTTCCCTGCAATCTTACCTTCTACTGCACTCACCGACATTTCGTTCTCAAGATGGTAGACCATGGTAACTCCACAATTACCCAGTTCACGCCACTTCTTAATAAATAACTTGGATTGTGAGAAGGCTTCGAAGGATACACTCTCCGATTTTTCCAACTGCAATTTGTGAACGTTTTTTTTTCCGGGATCATTCCCGCCAAGATCGAAGAATATTGACGTTGATTTTATGTGAAAATTCAAGAGAAAACTTCAGACCATGATTTTCCTGTTTCAATCCTTTTTTGTAAACAAAAATCCTTTGTGTCGATGACTTTAACCAAATTTTGAGGCTTCCCCCGAGCTCAACACTGCTCACAATGCAACAAGTGACAGGTACAGGTCTCCCAATGAGCCAGCGACCAGCCAGCGATTTCCTGCATCATTGACTTTCACCAGCATTGAGCTGCAAGCCTGGCTGTTGGAGATGACGGAGGCTATGGAAAACAACAGGTGATGTGCGGGTTCTAAGGAAGATTCTACTTTTCATGCTGTTTTGGAGGTTTTGATAGATATTTCTATACATCAGTGTGTGTGTGTGTGTATGTAGGTAGGTTTCCTAAGTCATGGGAGTACCCCCAGTTCTCCTCCATGTCATGGATTTTCCCGCATCAACCATCTTGGGGTTCCCCCATTGAACCCCCCAGAATCCTCGTGTCAGGACTCCTCTGGCCTGCGTCCCACGCACAGCGATGAGTTGTTGCAGCTCGGCATTGAACAGGCGGACATAGCCCGCACCGACAGCCTCAGATCATGCGATGAGGCTGTGGGTGGCTGTGATTTCCGGGAGCAAATGGGAAACATGTTGAGACACGACATTAACATAGCTATGGTATAGATGGCCCATTTCTAGTTGATCTAGCTGTGAAACATGGTGATTTTCCAAAGCTATATAGGCTATATGTTACTTTAGCAAAGGGTAAACCATGGGAAAATGATGAGAAACCATCGGCATAATCCTCATCGGATCCATAGCTTTGCTGCTAATTTGTTGCACCCCCCCGAATCTCCCACTCCCCCCTTTCCGCTCCAAGTCAAGATGCTAGTACGGCACCTGGCTCAGGTGCCCAAAAACGTGCCTTGTTACGAACAGGTACCATGTTGTGCCCCAGCGTTGGCTATTTCAAACATTTTCTAAGCAGGCCAACTGTGATTTATGGTAGATATATCTTTCCTATTCTATAGTTGATGATCAGTTGATATAGGTTCAAAACAAACTTACCTGGGCACCAAATTGCAGGGGTCACCAACTGAAACCTTGATGCCTCCAAAGTTGGTCGTCATTTGCGTGTCAATCATCGCATGGCATAACGTGAGCAAACGTCACTCTTATCCAAATGAAATGCTTGTTCATTTTTTTTACTGTATTTGTTTTGTAGGAATACAACGCAAGTTGAAATATGTCCGGCAAATTGTTTGACGACCCTACCTAATTTCAGATTTGGCCTGTCAGGGAATAAAAAAAGTATTGTAGAAAGCAACCGGCAGGATAGCCATGGCGTTCCCAGTAAGACATCCCCTTGTGAATCTGCTGTGAGTTGCATATCCATCCTGGCCATATGCCAGGGTGTCAATGGTTTTGTTCTTGTCTGCAATCCAATATAGCTCGCTAGTTGGTTCTCAGCATCATCTTTGCTGGTCAGCGGCACTACCCCAGATTACATAGTCATAATTTCTTGCCCAATGTAAAATCACACTATTTTCATCTGATCTACATTGTTCATAATATTTTATAGTGCTTCTTCTCGGACTCTCCCTGTTGTACTCCAACATGGCTGCCTCGAAGAGCACCGTGTTTCCTCTATCAGATCATCCACAACATGGATCAAAACATGTTCAATCAGAAAATCATCTGCAAAACAATGGATCTTTACCAGGTATTCTGATGTATTCTGGAAATCAAAATAACATATTTTCCGAACTTTTATCAAAGTTCCCATGCTTTGCCGATATGTTCCCAAATGTTCCCTTATTTTCCCATGAAATCCCTTCATTTCTGAAGACTTCTAGGTGACTCCCCTGGCAGCACCTGCAGCTGCCCATGCTCCGGCACTGGGAGGCACTGCAGCAATGAGGTCGCAGCTCAGGTACTGCCTACGATTCATCCCAGCTGGCTGTGTGCCTGCAATTGATTTCATGGGATGTTATGGGGGTATAAATCGGATATAATATCGATATATACATCATATATATATATATATATATTATCTAGTATGTATAATTAATTTATATACCCTTCTCATCCCTTCTCCACAATATTCCACCCCCCCAAAAAAAACATTGTTTGAAGAAGATTTACATATATGTGGGACCATTTAAGAGGTGTTTTCTATTAGGCGGATGGGATTATTAGATAAGTTCAGTCATGTCAAATGTTGATTCTCCCGAGTGCAAATGGTATCCTACATATCCTTTGTTTTGAGATAGAAAAATCAACTTTCCTAGCAAAAGATAAAGTTATAAATTATATATTTGATCTCTTTGAGGGTACTATATGCTGCATGACCAGTTCAAGAGGGGAATATGATGACAAACCATGCAATAATATGCAATGTTGGGGCATACCATGTTCAAGACCGAGGTGGGTTCGAAAAGGGTGCCTTTTTTTTTTCAAAAAAACACGGTCAGAAATAGGTTGAGTTCAATAATGCAAAGAAATGATTGAGACGAGTGGCTTCTGTTTAGAATTCTGAGTTTCCCCTTCGTTGAAAAGTGTTGAAAAAGGTTGAAAAGATATTTGCTGACTCTTGTCTTGGAAAATTCGGGATTTCTATATTTCAGTTTTTTGTGCAAACGGATATTCCCCAAGCTGGAGGACTGATAGTTTGTGCCCACATCACTATATTCACTATATACCTACCGCATGTATAAGGCACAGAATTACTCAAAGAAGCGACACAAATTCTTTGGTTTGACACATTTGAGGCTCTCAACGACTAGAACAAGCTGTCATTGTACATCCAACAAGCAGCGAAGGGGCGAAGGGTCCAACACAGATCCAGCTGTTGTTAGTGGCGTAGACTTCTGAAAGGTGCTGTCCCACATTGAGCTTGCAACTCGTAGCCCAGATTATTACTAACGTAATGCCAAATGACCATGCGCCAAAGACCATATATTTTACCTGCATCCATATCCAAACATGCATCCAAATTACATCATGACATATAGCAGCTATAGCACAGCTATGAAATCTAACACATTTGAATTTGCATTAACAACAAAGTCACCATGAAACACGTGTTATTTTTGAAGCCAAGTCGATGGAAAGTCCCTCGTTCCGGTCGCCCGGGCCGCCTGCCAGGAACATTGGCCACGCCCCGCGACGATGGAAGCTCTGGCTTCGCCAGACACTGCGCACGCCTGATCTGATGGGTTTGTCACGTCTGAAAATAGGCGACCCAAAAATTGGAGGGTTCATCAGTTCCATCACCATGTTCCTGATTTCAATGGCAATCTGGGGGTATACACAGATATAAACCGTTTTCAGACACGCCCAAGCGTGAAAGGTGGACTCGTCCTAAAAGTCATGTTTGTTAGCCCGCATTTATCTCATGAAGAAAATACTGTAGGGATCTTAATCCTGCAGGGATCTGTAGGGCCTCTTCACTGATGCGCATGGCCGTCAATAGATTGCTCTTATGATCATCCATTTTGGTGATTTTACAGTCTTCCAGCCCTGTCTAAAGTTTCTGAAGTACTGCGCCTGCCACGAAAAAGCGAAGCCCGACTATCCTTGTGGATTCAAATCAGTGTGCACATGTACACACACACATACACATACGTAAATAAATAAATATATATATATATATGTACATACACATACAACTTATATTATCATAAAATATATAATTTCAACTAATCATATATATATATATAATTTTAGATGTATATATTTACGTCCCTATTTCCAATTTCTAGGCCCAGAACAATGCTAGTGGCTTGTGTTTACATCTTTTCTCACCAAATTCATCCGGTCATGAGTTAATTCATGGATAGATACAAGGCGGTGACCTCGACTTGCAAGCTGGTTGACACCCATCAACTATAGAGAGATATGTAGCATAGGTCTTAGTTAACCATAGTCAAACTAGTTGCTTCAACCAACTTAGCAAACCAACTGGGGCGGGGCAGCACCTTGTACAAACCCCATTCACTGATATTCACTGTATCAATATCATAAACTGTCATAAAAAACCATATATGGGAGTTCTGTTCAACAACTATGGATGATCGAAAATGATGGAAACCTCCTTCGAAATCTTAGGTCAGGCCGCTTTTTCTGCAGGTCGACCGAATGGACGCACAGCACCTTTGGACCATCCTGCCGCCCAGGCCCAATGGGATTGCGCAGTTGGATCAACGGAGCTGTTGCGAATACCTTCCACCTATTGATAAACACCCGCGCAACACAATTCAGTGGAGGCATGTCCTGGGTTTGGAAGATCCATCTAGATTGGTTCATCATCACAGGGACGCCCTGAACAGGTCAAATGATGAAAAACTAGACTATTGGAGCTAGAGTTGGATGGGTATATAACGCAACAAACATAATGACCACAATGTAGTGTGTTCAGCCACTGTTGATGGTGAAGCCCATATTTCGATGGGGTTGTGTATCTAAACTTTAGAATCTAAACCAAGAAACATGACTTGCTCTCACACTGGTACCCTTGACGTGGTGGCTTGTTGCTCCCCTCCCAAATTTAGGCTATATAACTTTCAGTGAAATAATTACATGGTAAAGCATGGCTTTTCCATCCATCTAACCCCACAAAAAAAAAAACTCAATAGACATTTTTTGAATATCGATTTGGATAGCCATCGAATCCAACTAATTCAGGCGGATGGGGTGAGTCGATAAGCCCAGCGTCGCCTCCCAAGCCCCGCAGGCATCTTCGCGTGCGTGCAGGGCCACCAGCTGCGGCGTCGCGACTTCAGCATCCGCCTCGGAGGCCGAGGTAAACGGGACTTTTGCTCGGGTGACTCCTGTCCGGAATTCGGCGCAGGTTGGTACTCGATGTTTCATCAGAAACCGAGGTGCGAAAGTCAAGAAGTCCAGGGATGCGACTTGCTCCTTCACGTCAACATAAAACATCTTGTGGCTGGTCTTCCTGAGCTCCCATGGCCAACCGAGTTGAGCAGACTTTGCAAAGGTGTGATATACCAAATCTGGAGTGGTTTTCAGATGTTTCAGGACGCTTTGGATACACGATGCTCTGTGCACCTGAAACAAATGATGACTTGAGATTCAACTCCACAAAATAATTACGGGGCATCACGGCAAACATTGAAGCTGCTGGTTGCACTACCAAGAGAGGGTGATGCCAAGGCTCAAAATCTCAGCTGGTGGTTCCCCAATCATAGGAATACCCGCATGATGTTTTTTTTTCCTATTTAAGCAAAATGGATTCAAATGGCTGTAATTGGCCCGTGATTTTAGGGGACCAATTTGGAGACCGCAAGCCCCTGGCGGTCTAAGCCATGCGGCAGGTCGACGACTCCATTCTGCTCGAAGGAGCTTTCTAAGGCTGCCAGGTCAGCAATTGCAACGATGTTGCTGTACAGGTACACCTGAGGCTCATCTGTGGTGTCCCCTAGGTGTCTGGTAGAAGTTTCTGATTGAAAATCCATTTTGGAACAATGATGGTTCCTTGCCAAGAACTATTGTATTGAGTGGCAAACCCAGTAAAAATATGCAAAAATATTGTGTATACCCCCATCTCGAATGACTTCCAGGCCCCCAAATGGTTGGTTAGTAAGTTTAAGGTTTAGATGAGCAAAAAAACAAGCAAATGGCCTCCATATTTAATAAGGCAAACCCCTACAATTATATAGGTGCGTCTAAGAATATGGTAAACAATTTCAATTGAGAAAATGATACCCTGTGGTTATTTAACATAGCCATGGAAAATGACCCATTCATAGAGGATTTATGACTGGATTGGTTTAAGGGAAAATTTACAGGAAACCCCTATATTTGATGGGAAAATCCATGGTTTCCTGTAAATTTTCCCATTAACCAATCCATTGAAATACACCAAAGGGTAAACCATTGCAAAATCCGACCGAGCCGCCGCCACGAAGCGTCGGCAACTTGAGGTGCCGCAGGAGGCAGGGCGAGCCGTAGCACCCAGCACCATGTTCCCCGCATCCGCGCTGGCCAACCTGGGGAGCGGCGTTTGCAGGAAACATGGGGATTGAACCAGCAAAGAAGAACAGTGGGTTAAGATCATATGCATATGTATATATATATATATGTGTGTGTGTATTTTGCGTATATATATGTATATATATATATGTATATGTATATCATATTATGTGTATATATATATATATATGTGTGTAATTTCAATCTATGGGGTTTGAAGCAACCAAAATTGGGAGTTAATCTGCGAATTGGGATCAAAGCTGCGAAAAGTATCGAAAAGGGGAGGGTTGACCAACCAAAAACATGTAATTATTTGACCTTATTACAACCATAAAACACATCAAACTAGTATGGGTTTCAAGATTGAACCATGAAGGATGTGGGTCCAAAGGGATTTGAGCCGCAGAAGGCAGCTACTGCAGCATTTAGATCAAGCATGTGGAAAGAAGCTGCGCGAAATATTGCGGAACATTTAAAGAGGAAACCAGCCATGGCGGTGTGACCTGTGCTTGGTATCTTTGCAATGGGGATGTAACCAGCCACAATAGGATTACACATAGAGTAGAATATAAACAAACAATATACATAGTGACATTTGCACATAAAAACACAAATGTAGTATATACTTTCTATACGTGTGTATACATAATATGTGCATATATATATATGATTTGAACATAATATAGATATAATACATGTATGTGTCATTGGATTTAACAATTAAACAACAATGGATTAACCCACCTATGATTTTTGCCAAATGTTGGTCTATTGTCAATCATCTTATCAAGCCTTACCACAGGAGACCGGACCTCACACTTGCTGATTCCATCTGATTCCAAGAGACAATTGCAAAACTTTGGCATTGTTGTCATAGCCTGGTGATGGAGGGTGGGTCAAATGCCATGGCTGGATCATCCACGATGGGACACCCGGAGAAGAAGCGAAAAGGGGCTGATGCCCATAGCGGGCGATTCTATGGAAGATATAGTCAGTAAAACAGTAAAACATAGTAAGAATAATAAGCATCTAGAGGTATGGAATAATAAGTATATAGAGGTATAATCGTTGATTCAAAAAACACATTCCAAGCCGTTTCTAGAATTTCAGTACCCAACCCTGAAATCCGCCATGAGGTTGCAACAAATCGCTCAAGAGTCGGTGGACTTCAATTGAAATTACTGGACAAACAGTCTTTCCCGTTTTAGCTGGGCATTCTATCCACCAGTTAGTAACTAGAACAAACAATCAACATCATCCGTTTTTCCTGAAAATAGGGCAATTGCAGATATCCCAAATCACCTGACTGGTTCCTCATCATTTTCCGTCTTGAAACGACAAATTGTGGGGATATACGGTATGCCCACCGTGACATCGGCATCAACTGAGGCAGACACGCACCACCAGGATTTGCAACGACACCTGCGGCGATACAGTGGAGCTAACATTTGGCAGATAGATCTTAGTCATTCTTAGTTTCTGGATGGGGATAATTTGTATAGAAAGTAGATATTACAAATGTATATATTTACAAGATAATATACATAATACTGATACTAGATGACAAATGTCAAAAAAAAGGCGCCAAACTTGGATGGTTTACTTACAGAGCCGAGGAACATCTGCTTTTGTGGACCGTCATTTTGGACCGCCCAAGGTGATGCCCAGTTTTGTTTGTTGGTCGAGTTTCACTCAGAAACGACTCCTTCAATATATCTACCAAAAGCCCAAGATCCAACCGTTATAATCCTTATAAACCAACTTGGCTAAAAACTAGGTGAGCAAATCCCATGAAAAACGATGGCCTGAATTTTGAAGGTGAACATCTCAGTGGATGGTTGCGAAATCGTGCACCAGTTGGTAGATGGTTTATCTGATTATAATCCCACTATTATTTACACTACGACATAGTTCCCCCAATAACTATCAACTGGTGCAGGGCTTGTTCCATCCACAGTATCACCATTTTCCATGCCGAGAAGCAGTCACCAGCACCAACAAATCATAGCTGCCCGCAGATGCAGCTGCCAGCAAGCAATTCACCTGACTAGCTACAAAGGCTGGGGGAGCCCAACGAAAATAACACCAATCCCAAAATTCCCAAAAGAAACACGATATAGACTATATACATATATATACACAGTATATCAGTATATCAATTGGGATTGATAGATCAATATACACAGTATTAATATACTGATACAACAATATAGCTGATACAACCCCAACATATCAATATCATCCAACATTAGCTGATCCACTAGCAGTTTTTATATGTTTTTATTGAGGAACCAACACGAATGAGACCGAAAGAAAGGCTAGGAAAACCAGTCCAAAATTGAGGAGATTGTCTCCAAAGTTCCATGCCCAAAAGCCAGTCTTTGGTGACTTCAAGTGGCTTCCACCATCTTCAACTTTGTCAATTCATCCAAAACAGACCAACTGGCATCATCACACCAAGTTTCCTTGAACGATGAGAAACATGCAGGAGACAATGAAACCACCAAACAATATTTACCAAAAGATAATTGAAATATAGTATAAGTGTGCATGTTATACAAGTAGAGAGTTCTTAGTTCCCAAAGACCCCCCCGGACCAAAGAATCACAACACAAACTGGCACAAACCAATGTTTGAATCATGAGGTACCATGAGCCACGTTCCATTTATCACTCTTGTTCTGCAGGGCCGCAAGCAAAGATGCAGTCCAAAACACGCTCTCATTGATACATCCCCCAACGATATGCTCTAGCCGCTGGGTGCAGGCATAGATGTCCAAGGTCCTCGTAGGAGAAAACATGGTTTTGTCCAAACATGGCCATTCCAATGGGGAATATATGATGATACACTAAAAATATGGAGGTACATGGGGCTACCCATTTTTCAGACAAACCCACTGTTGGGATGATCTGAGGTGGTGCCCTATAGGCCCCCAAGATGAATAGATCCAATACAACACCCAGTTGTCTGGTATTGAATATTGGCGGCAAGGAATTATCTGAAGGAAACTTTCATGAAACGGCACTTACTTGCTGATTATACAGGTGTATTGCTATAATATTCTATAAGGGTATCAACGCATGCTCCACATGCACTTTTCGTGCAGAGTCACTTGCATTATGGTGGTCGCGGCCCAATGTGGACCGATATTTCACAGCTCATGTTATAATCGCATCACTGATGTCAACATGTCAAACATGTGATGCAATGTTTTCTCTTCCATCAAACATAAACTTTTGCACCACCCTTAAGACTTCCTGCTTAGAACTGCTGAAGGTGGCATGGTGGCCTGTCCACTTGAGGCTCGGACGTGCCGCGAATCACGACCAGTTCCTGGCTGCTGGGATTTTTTATGTGTTCCATTTGGGAAGTCGAGAAACCACCTGAACTAAGGGCAATTCGGCACATCCTATATGTTTATTTCATATCACATGTGTTGGGGCTGCTGCAAATCCAGGTACTGCAAATCACTGCACCCACATGACATAGACAGATGGATGGTATCAAATGTGCTAGCCATCACCTGAAATATGTCTGAAGATGCTGAACACCGTGAAAAAAACACTAATGTTCTGACTTGCTGGCCAAAATAACATTTGGTTCTTCCATGTTCTTCCTGTACATCTCATTCTCAGCCAGCTAAGGCTGGGAAAACTACCATCTCCCACTTCAGTTTCCATGTCTAACTTGGAGGTAAATAGTGCTGTCTTTGATAGTTCATGTATGTTCATGTAGACAAAATCGAGTGAATGATATCCAGAGCAATTCCTGCCTTCCCGATAATATGAAAAACAACAGAACGTATGACTAGTCTGGCATTCGACTACTGCTTCCTCCTTTAACTTGGGGTCTCAAACATTGAATGCGTATTTAGACGTATTGAGTATGATCGTGGGATAATAAATGATAATAATATTCATGTCCCATGCATGGTACCGGCAAGATAGAGCATAGATCCATTAAAATCCCACAAAATCCTATTAGACCCAAATTCGATGGTTAAATCAGCTAAATCCCATCCATGAACAACCCCACGCCTGGCACCACAAACCATCCCCAGCCAGAGTTGATGATTGGATATTCTGATGCCCAAGGTTGGGATGTAGATGTCATATGCGTTATTGTCCATTCATATCATTCATATGCACGAAAAATCCCAACGCAACAAAGTCCCCATAATGATTATGGGATTCTAAACTCACGAGGTTGCGCTCCTCAGATGTAAGTTGGTTTCTAACCCCCATGGACTTTGGTCATACACTATTCACCTTGAAGCATACTTAACCTAGTTACAAACCAACTTCGCGATTCCGAACTGGGGCACCGCATTTTGTGATTTGAAGGTTCATGACACCATTTGTGTTAGTCGAATCCTCATGTTTGACCGTTGTTGATGGTCAAATCAAAATTGTCTCCCAATTTTGTTGGTTGAACTATCATGTGGCGAGGGACATTCGCAGCTCCTCTGCTCTCCATTTATATATCATGGGGAATATGAATACCCCTACCTCCGAACCGCTCTCTCCTAACCACTGAATGGTAAAGTATATAAGAATACTGATTGTATATCCCACTATATGCCAATGATATACCATTCAAATCATCATTAAACGGGGTGAAATCATGTTAAATCCCCACCCAGCCACGCAGAACGCCACGCCTCCCCCTCTGCTTTGGTGAAGGCCACCGGTCCCAGTGCACACTCCACGGCCGTGGCCGCTTGCACGGTGAGGAAGCAGCTTCCAGGGTGGCCAGGCGCGTCCGCCATGGCATGGTGGGCTGGGAGGCCGGGCCGGTGGGGAACCAGATTAGAGGGGGATGAAGTTGGGACATATTCAATGACATATAGATGTATAGCCATCCTTTAGTAGATAGAATATGAATGAATATATATATATATATGTATATATGAAATGTCATGGACATTTCAAGAAACGACTCACTAAATCATGGGAATATCTTTGAACATGCCACATTGTATCTATTTCAGGATGATTGTACGCACATAGATTTCTATGTGTACATTATATAACAAAACTGAATTAATTAACTTGGTTGTTGGTGGATTGGAACCAAATAATTAAACCACCAATTTTACTGCATTTGGCCCGGGGTCCTCTTAGTTGGAAGGTGGAGTCCCAAATCAAACAATAAGGATAACATTGGGGAACAATATCAAATATATCAAATGTAGGACATTGCCCGAACAAAAAGTAGAGATGAGATGTGACTGACAGGTCAGCGGATTCAAGGGCGGTCACTAGACTTCATTGCTGATAAAACTCGAATGAGTGGAGCAAGAAGAAATGCGTTCCATCCCTATATACTTCAATCGTTTAGTAGTCATTCATCATGTTCGCAAATTTTTGTGTCTCCATTCTCTTGTGTGAGGTCTTCAAATGACGAGCTGAATGGCCGGGTTTCCTGTCATTGGAAAGGCCACCTACGGTGACCATATGTGACCATGCTGCCTAAGCTCCTACAAAACCACACACTTAGAACTAGCTCACATCCAGAAAAGAAAAGTGAGCAAATGATATTCTTCAACCCCATCATGGAAAATTGTGCGCTTTGTCAAAAAGGACCTTTATGACGATCTCCTCATGTGCTCAGTTGCAATCACCACATCAACAGTGATAATGGGAGATGCCCAGAACAGGCGGTTTCCCTTACTATCATTTCATTATCTTTTTTGAAAAGGTTGCAAACTCTGTAGTAGATCTGAGGTATCAGAGGACTTCCCACTTTTGGGCCTGCCCAATTTTGATTACATATCTCGTACTTAATCCAAGGGTGGTTCAACCACTTTCTGTCAGGGACTATGATTAAGACATGATTGAGGCAATCTGGTCACCATGAGTGTGACATGTCAACCTACCCTCCTTGAAAAATGGTCGTTTTATCTCGTTTTATGTCGTTTTTACATGCCATGGTGGTGATGATTTCCAAAAAGAAAGATGAACTGCATGAAATAGGACAAGAACGGTTCTGACTACGGTTTGGTTTCTGCTGTGTCAGGTTCCAGCACTTCATCCTTGGAGTTCTTCTGTTTAAGGCGTCAGAATGACACTATTCACCACCTAAAACGCCCGAGATCCCACCTGAAAATCTCCGTTTTACAAGTCCTGCGGGTTGACGCGGCCCGAGTAGCTGCTCCGGCCCGTGGCGGTTCTTCCATAGTCTGGGGGTGGGACACTCCGGTAAGCGCCCGAAATACCATCGCGGTAGCCATTGGATTCAGGTCGGGAGTATCCACCCAAATCAGCTCGATGATAGCCATCACCAGTTCGATAGCTGTCGCGTACATCACTCGTGCGTTGATAGACATCACCAACGTGTACATCAGCCCTGCGTTGATAGGCTTCACCACTGCGTTGATAGACATCTCCACTGCGTTGATAAACATCACCACTGCGTTGATGGGCTTCACCACTGCGTTGATAGACATCACCAGTGCGTTGATAAACATCACCACCGCGTTGATGGACATCACCACTGCGTTGATACGCATCACCAGTGCCAGTGCGTTGAGAAGCATCTCTAGGGCGATAACTTTTCTCTCGGCTATCCGCACGTGAGTGCCCAGTTCCACGATAGGTTTCCCTCCTGTGACTGTCCTCACTCCGAGGTCGAGCATAGCTTTGAGCCGAGCTTTGGCCATTGGTGCGGCTATAGCTACGTGGCACATCGGCACGATGATTGTCACCACGAGATTCTGGTCCTTGGGCGCTGGGAAATGGAACATGCAACGAAATGCAAACAAAAACAATAGCAACGCCCAAAAGCATAGAAATAACCATACAATCCCACTAAATCCCACTAAAACAGATTCAAGTCACTTTGCACACTTGTGTATTGTTTTGATGTTTTATTTTATGTAATATGTTAATTATATATATATATACACACAGTACACTGCACTATGCTTGAAGAATCTTGAGGAATAAAGGAAAGACGTGTCTGAAATTCAAACATAATATGAAACATTTTGACTTCAAACAGGCCGAGAAGATCTGATGACCGCACCAATCTGGTGATCTCGTGTGACACCTGTCATGTGATAAACCGGTAAACCACAAACACCATTTTTGGGGGGGTAAGACTACCCACGTCTGCCCAACCGGCGAAGCCAACGTATGGTTTTTAATAGCTGCCAATTGGATCTGGTACGGCTGGATAGATGGGGTGAACTGCTGGCTTTATCACATTATATTAGGTTTCTTACGATCTATTTAGCCCCTTCACTTCATGTGTTGGTGTAAATGTTCGCTAGAAAATAAAACCTATATCTACGTTTCCATACGTTTCCAAAGCTACATTAAGCATTTACATATCGACAACAATCACATGTCATAGTTGTTGTCTTCCTAACTGATCACAGCAACACATCCTTCAGCAAAGGGACTGCTATGGGATCCAAGAGATCCTCGATCCGTCTCTCGGTAGCCCTCATCGCGAAAGCTGCGGCCTGCATGGCCTCGGAAAAACCCAGGGTTTTTCACCATGGAAAATGGGTACCCTCTGGCAATGACTAACATTGCTATTGAAAATAGCCATTTATAGTTGATTTTCACATTCAAAATAGTGATTTTCCATAGCTATGTTAGTTTACCGGAGGGTATTCGGTCTTATCAAATCTTCATCTTCAAACCGGCGGATTCACCTACACATTAAGAAAATCTGTGGCTACGTCTCAAAGCATGTGGGTGATTGTTGATGAATCGTGAATTTCTTGATGGTGCTTTGAGTAAATGTTTTGCTTTTGCTTGACCAATGCCAGCGCTGCTAACCGATGCCATTGCTAAACACCAGTCAGCGGTCAAGCCAAAAAACCCACAAATGCTTTGACACTGTTTCAATTCATTCATTTCATTGTTTGAAGAAAGGCTACTTCAGGGTGGCATGACAAAGTTGAAACGATATGAACAACTAGCAAGAATCTCTCCTATGCAATTCTTAGAACAATGGTACAAGAATATATATATATATACAGACATCCTCAATGATCACTGTTCTTGCTATATCCCCAACGGACAAATAAGCTCACCAACTTTTTGTGCTGCAAACTCAGTGCTTTTCCAAGGGGCTTGGTGGAGCCATTGGGTCTGGCTTCCTGGCACTGAGAATCATGGGATACTCCACACTTCATAGGGGTTCCTATGAAACCAAACCACCAACCCAGTTACCTATTGAAGTATTGCTTCATATGTTGCAGATTTGACAAGATGGAACTTCAACTGTCAGATCGAGAGCAGGTAGATATCATCGTACCTAATGGTACCCGGATCACTGACAGGTAATGCCTCAGGTCGTTAGCTAAGTTGGTTTATAACTAGGCCAACTGTTGGGGTAGGTTCCAAAACATGTATAAGTCGACTTCTGACTATAAGGCACCCCCTTGAAAATATAGATCCCAGCCTGCATCTCACCACTGATTCAAAAAGCAACCTCAATCCTCTATGTCTTTATCCTGTGTATCTGGCATGATCCTGAATACTGCAAATGGTTCAAAATCTTCCTCATCGCTATAATATAAGCCTAACCTAAACTGTATACCTGTACAAGCCCCACTGCTTAGGATACAATTGAATTTAGCCCAGTTGCACGCATCTAATCCATGCGGGATCCTAAACTGAATGACCCACCGCATTCCACTAGGGCTTCAGTTAGATCAGCACCTAAAATGTCAACTCCAAATTCCAAATGGGAATGCCCAGGGAAGAATGAGTGCACCTCATCATTCGTTGCCAGTGATATACGGTATAGTTATAAGTTCGGATAGGGAAAGTGAGGTCTTAAGCCATCAGATTTTAGGATTTTGAGGATTTCCGCCACTTTTTGGAGTCAGGGCTTTGCAGACCAGGCCTGGGTTTATTCTGCTCCTTCAGCTCACCTGTGGCAAAGGCCTCTCCGTGCTGCTCCATTCCAGCCTCAGTCAGCACCAGCATCCGGTAACCCCACCTGGCAATGGACACCTCACCATGGTATACATGATATCCTTGATTTCCTCATTCTAAAGGAGTACATTAGCCATGGTCAGCATGCTGCAACATCTACAACTGCCTCAAAATCTCTTGTGATTCTCTGGGCATTCAATGTAGGACGTCTGGTTTCATCGCTTCCTTCTACTCTCTGGAGGGACAAAGATTGTCCCAATGAAGACTTCTGCAAAGCCCATTCGGATCAAACATCGGTCTTGTGAAATGCACGCTGTGCATAGGCGTGTCCCACACTTAGCAAAGTTGGTGAACATATATAACTATAGGTCAACGGTTGATGGTAGGTGTATCGAACTAATCAATGGGAGGTTTATAAATCAACAAACATAGCTGCCGGAGACCACCTTGTAGCCAGAACAAACCAATCGCCCAGCTCCCACTCGAGGAGCCATGAAAGCATCAAGTGGGTCCAAATCTCTGGCAGGTCCTCGCCTTTGGCCCTTGCCTGTTGGGAAGAAAACGAAGGGGACAACTCAGTCAGGTAGTCACTGTGATTTTATGCATTGCATCAACAATAAATGTGTACACGTTCGGCGTTCAATATACACCTTCTTCATCTTCTTCGCTCTTATGTTTTTAAACTCACATTGGGGGTCTGGAAACAAAAAAATAAGAACATCATCATCAGAAACACTGGACATCACTTTTCCACACCTGTTTGGGGAGACCTCTGCTGCCTGCTGAAGAGCACGGAAAATGCCTGGCTGAAGCATCAGCCAAGTTGCTACCAGGCGTTGCTGCAGGTATGATGCGCGTTGATCCTCAAGAGCAAAACTGGAAACAGCAACTTGGGGCTTTCACCCTCTAACAATTGGAGCTGCATATATGAACTGCCATATGGAAACTCACCCTTTCATCTTTCGACATATATATATATATATATATATGTATATAAATACAGGTATAAGCAAATCATCTATGCAACGGGGTGTTTTTCCATTGCCATGTCTGATTATGGAAGGGTTGTCCCAAACAAACACTTAAGTAGACACCACAGGGGAAAGCAAAGTTCGAATGAGATTGCTAACATTTGCTGACCATATTATGTAAGGCGGGCCATGACCAACGGCTCAGGAAGGAGTTCAACTGCAGACCCATCTCTTCATCAACAGCCGGCATGAAAAGGACATGAATGCATGGCATCTTTCCCGAAATTCGTTTACAAACAAAAAATAGCTGCAGCTGCCATGTATAGATCATAGCAAAATCGGTCTTGCAACAAAGGAATTGTATGCTTTAAGATTGGTTCCTGTGGAATCTCCAGCTTGAAACAAGTCACCTACAGTGACCTCGAGGCCATTCTACTGGTTGGTTCATAAGTACCCCAGTATCCATCATAGGTCACCCAACAAACCAGCTAGCACAATACAAGGGTATTGTTAGAAGCTCACGTGGCATACAAACCCAATGTTTTTCCGAATAATAAACATTAATATACACCTCCAACCATCCCCAGTTTCACCGGAAACTGTTACAAGATCTCTCTATTTTGAATCGTTGAGTTGTAATCCGCTACATCAACCAATCAAGCAGGGCACATCTGGGTTTGTCTGAAAATCTGGTATACCCATACAATGGCCATCTGCGAAAGGGAAAATGATGATGAACCAACGGATTTAATTTAGAGGTACCCTATTTGCATACAAACCCATATGGAGGGTTTCCATAGTCATGGGGGTACCCTTAAATCATCAATTTGAATAGGATTTTCATGGATTTTCCATTTTAAACCATCCAGCTATTGGGTATCCCCATTTTAGGAAACCCCCATATCATATCCGCTGTCTTTCTGGGAAAGTTGGAGATGGTTTAAGTCTCCGCGCCTGTCGCCGGAGGAGCTCGCACTGGAGGGCCTCCTTTGGGAGCTCCGGAGCTGGATGGGGGCCGGCCTTTCGAGGCGGGCAGGTGAAGTTGACAACGAATTTTGGGGGGTAAACATAGAAACAAATGTGGAAAACATTGGAAAACCATGGTTTCTGTGTAGGAAAATGAGTTATATATACATGGTGGGTTTTCCACATCTAAGTTAGCTGATAGAAGCTATTACTTATTACCTTCGAACATTTTGACTCACCACCGAAGAATTGAGAATTAACATGCTGTTGTCGGTTTTGAGATTTAGAACGGAAACCATCAGGACAATCAGGAAGGCATTCCTCCCAAGTACAGCCGGGGGCTTTACTGTGTAATTCTATTCTTCAATAAGTTCTGGGATAAACATAGCGCGTGATATGCCATGATATGCCATATATATATATATATTATATACATATCCTTCCAACCAACATAGACCCTGCTACCATCAAAAAAAACAATATATTTTTGTTTCCTTCATGCCTTTTGAGGCAGGTTAAATGCCCGTTGCACCGCAAATATACCGAGCTTACAATGATGGAGATGAATCATTGACTAGCTATCGTGCGATCTTACAGTTGGAGCATGTTAGCCCTTCCAAGTCGTAGGGCCAGGGCCATTGCAACCCGCAGTTGAATTGGCCAGCCAAACTGCAGTCAATCAGACTGCATCACAATTTCAGGATTGAAATAGCATCCACACCACAATATTCAAGATAGAAATATAGTAAAGTAATAAAATGTTATATATATATATATATACACATATACACATGTGTATAGATAGTACCCTCTGGTCATTTAAGGTAGCAAGCTTGAAAACCACCATTTTTATGGGTAAATCACTGTAAATATCGGTAAATCATAATTGATATTTACTTTCTTTTGTCATCGTCTACAAATGGGCCATTTTCCAGTAGCTGCGTCAAATAACCAAAAGGTACCAATGGAAATTGAAGGGCTATTTACTTAGCCGAACCAAACTGAACTATTGACCACTTTCAAACAGGAATGCACATCCAAGTAAACATTGCCCTTTCGGGGCTTGGCCATTGTGCACCACTACTTGAACTAAGGGTTCTGGTGGTTTGGGGGTGCTTTTTGATGAATCCCATCCCCCTGAATAGTGAACACCATCAGCTACAGCCCCCCCAACATGAATAGATCCAATGCTGAACCACGTTTTTTTTGCCTGGGGTATTGTAAAATTTAATGTTTGGGAAGGGATGAACAAATTTATGTCATGGTATATCAAAACTTGGATGGCTTTTAAAGCAATTGAGCCGTGCTAAAAACCTTGATAGATTCATAGGTCGGAAGGATGTGCTTACGCACAGCTTACACGTTGCTTACGCCGCTGAGGATTTTCCACGGGATGTTGGCTTACGCAAGGCTTACGCGGCACTTACGCGATGGCGGTTTTGGCTTACGCGGATCCTTATGACCGCCCGGTTGCTTAAGAATACATAAAGGGTTTGTAGCGTGGCTCAATTGAGAACAGCTAATACTGTAGTTCGGTGGGCCGTGGAGTTAACAGTTAGTTGACTGGTTGGATACAGGTTGGTAACTTGCGTTTACCCCCTTATAATTATTAACATAGATAACTGGATCTAAAAATTGCCTATAGTACTCAAACAATAGCTAGAAGAGTGATTTGTCACTGAGATTATACAAAAATAGGAACCTGTTGGATCACCAGGGTTTAATTTCCTCGGTTTACCCACTTCTTTTTTTTTTTGTGGGTTGCTAACCTAGGTCCGGCTCTCAGTTAACTAGCTCCATGGGGCAGATCTTGGGCTCCCCACTGTAGACCTGCGCTGGTGGCGCAGCCACCGGCGGAGCCCGAGTCCCGGAAGCGCTGAAGGCCGTGCGCGGCGGCGACCGGCGTCGGCTGCGGGAGCGCCTGGGGCCTGCCATGGCGCGGAGATGGGGATGGTGCCCCAGTTCTTCAGCGAAGTTGATCATATTATGAAATATTACCAGTAGTACCGCACAAGGCGGTGGCGGAAGTTTCAAGAATAGCAAACTATAGGAAAAGTGACTTGCTGTGAATGATGGATGGCAGAGCGAACCCACTGATGGATCAAAAGGTGGTTCGAGCGTCGGCCTATCTATCTGTCTATCTATCTGCCTGCCTAACTAACTGACTAACTGACTAACTGACTAACTGACTGACTGACTGACTGACTTACTGACTGACTAACTAACTAACAAACTAACTAACAAAGTAACGAACTGACTAACT
>BGPT01000560.1:424314-450203 GCA_003297045.1 Symbiodinium sp. clade C Y103 | reverse complement strand
TTAGGGTCCCCCTAATAATAAATACCCCCCTAATACTAAAAACTACCCGGGGTGTTTACTATTAGGGGGGGGGGTTTAGTATTAGGGGGAAAGGATTATGTTTGATTCTCAGGGCGCCAACATCTTTGTTTCTATGTTTATAGAGGGCTGGAGGTGTTGTTTTTGCCCCAAACCCTCTCCACTCCAAGCGGCGCCCTCGATCTCTGGATCGACTCTGCAAACGATACCCGCGCGGGGAGCGGTCCACAGCCGCACCGTTGCGGCCACGCTCCGTGTAACGATCCCTGCGGGAGGCTGCAGAGGTGAGTCTAAAGGACGGGGTGTGGCTATGCAAGTGAAAAACACTATATTTTGTCAAATAATAACTAATATAATATGTTTGATAAACATATTTGATCAAATAGTATCACTATTTTATCTTTCATAAAAAGCATCAATAATATCTAAACATATCCCAAAAACGAAGCAGAACCCGCCAGAACCACCGCACCTGTCTCTATAGTCCCGATCCGAATAACGCTCCCGTGGCGCATCGTTTCGCTCAGGGCGCTCGTCGCGAGGAGGGGGACCTGGGGGCCGTTGTTGTTGACAGCCGAGTGAGTCATTCCACCATCGAGGGGGCATCCACAACAAAACAAAAAAAACTGAACCCCCCAAATAGTAGCGGTTTTATGAAATTGGATACGCAGTATGCCATTGCTGGGGATGATTTCTTTCATAGAAACCTAGTACGCTTGATATGTGATCAGCAATGGCGTATGGTAACCGATTAATGTGGATCCCACTGGGATCACTTAAATGCCTCAGGCAATCATCTGGAAAAACATCCACTTCAAGCGCCGTGGCCGAGTGGTCACAACCTGAGAATTTCTGGTCTCACTCGAATGAGGCCATCACCATGCCTCAAGATTGCAAGTAAATGATACAGTAGCTGGGTGGTAAGCCTTTAGTACCGGTGACGCTCTAGACCTGGACGTGGCCTAATGAAGCTTAGCTGCAGCCTTCAGTTCAGGATCCAACTGGACCCAAATGCTGCATCGATCTTATGCCATGCGCAAAAATCAAACCCTATCCAACCCACATAGTAGATTCTACGAGTAATTAGATACTACACTGAGGCCAAGAACATCCATTGTAGAATTGCCTTTTGAATTTCTCAGGCGCAATGTAGCAAACCCAATGCCATGCTGCAGTATGCTGCTATACCACACGCTGATTCTAGCCACTTGAGGGTTTCGAAAACCACCTGCAGAAAGGGGGTTTACCAGTTCACCACATTAGCCATGGGAAACCCTCCACACCGAGTCACCCTTCTCTGCGCGTTCGCGTGTGCCTGCACGCCTGACGTTAAACGAATACACCGATCATCTTCACAGACAAAGATGGCCAATTAACACGTAAAACCAAGGTATCAACTATAGTTTGTTGGCCAACGAAGAGCCATTCTCTATCCCAGCTTGATAGTTAATTCATATTGATGTTTGTTGTTATAGGCTAAACTGCCAAAAGCCTTCAAAACATATACCCCATCGAATTTTAGATGATTCAATCATATCAAATCATATTTTGCTTTTAGGGTCAAATCCCCTTTCAACACAGACCGCGCCTCTCCCGGTCTCGGCCATCAACCGCAGCTGCTTTGGCGGAACTGCGGGTGGCTGCTGAAAGTGACCCGTTTGAATGAACAATTGCTGAAAGGCCGCCTAAACACTTCCCTTCCTGTGGATTTCATGGAGTTGCAAAGTGAATTTGGGACCCCACCTCCGACGCTCCAAGGGTGGCTGCGACTCCTAGGGCCCGGGGAATTCGGGGGATGTCCTTGACTCGGTCCCCTTATAAAAGATGCTAAAAGTTCACAACGGAGGGTGCCATCTGGATTCATCTGACGCACAAGAAAGCAAACTCCTCACTTAGGCACTAACCAAAAACATGTCACAGCTAGAGCTGAGCTTCAGAGCTCTCAGCAAATCACCATTTTTTCCATGCCTTCCATGGTGTTCCAGCTGAAAAATCGCGGTCCCTGGTCAAACCCCTGAGAGTTCCGTCCTTGGCCTTTCTGGCAGCATGTTTCTTCCTGAGTGGAGCACTTCTCGGTTGCTCCATAAATCTCCATAAATGGGGTATATCCTATTCTACGGCAATTCATATGTAGTTTATTGGGGAAACTTATGATCAACAGTCCGGCCTTGAATTTTGAGATTGATATACCTCTCTTCAACATGTTCAAACACACAAGTGTGGAAATGCCAGCGGACTGAGACAAAAACATCAGGCTGGTTGGCGATTTGGCTATCCCAAATTCCCGGTCCCAAAGCAGAGGGAATGTTGAAGAAATGCATCCAACAATCAAATTTCCAGTTGCTGCACCCCTAGAATCCCAACCAAATAAAACACACTGTTGAATTATGTAGTCAATGTAGCTGGCAACCCCTCCAAGGCATATCCATTAGCAACAAAAATAGAAATCCGTAAGATCCCATAAAATCAATGCCATGTATTTTTCCTACCGGTTTGGATATTGATAAGCCATATATTATATATTATGTATGTATTTCTTACCATTGGTTTTGCCCTCTGGTAATTTGACATAGCTACGGAAACTCACCGCTTTTCATGGCTCAATCATGGAACTAAATGAGCCATCTACACTCCACACCATTTGGTTTGATGATGTTACCATATAATTCGATGCCATGTCTGAATACCAAGTTATAGATGTATATATAACATAGTATACCATAGCTGTAGGGGTTATATCCCAACTTATTGGGGGGTTATAACCATATAGCTATACCCATTCGTAACCTCACTGCACTCCCAAGTACATTAGTCTAATAACCTTGCGCTTTTCGTCACGCCAAGTGGCTTGGCTTCTCTTTCCTTCTCAGCACCCGGAAACTTCAGCGCCACATTTTCATCGCCAGCCTGACCAGAGTTGTGTCACAACTAAGAGCCAGCGATCTTGTGACTACCCACCCAGGAAGAGAAACAACAAATTGCAATAGATGACATAACAGCACATGAGAACACATTACATAGCCAATAACGCATGATAATAAATGATAGAATGCGATACCACGTGACACAACACATCATAACATCCTAAGCAATGACAATATATTGATAGCACTTGAAAACACATGACATGGTGACAAATGATACCACATGATTTAAATGATGCATGATAATACAAGACACTACCACAGTGATGAAGTGGCTAAATGAGTGGAAAATCCTATTGGGTCATTGATAGCAAAAAGTTGCACTTCAAGGAACATGCATATATGTTGATAATATTACATCATTTTATGTCATTTGGATGCTTGAGGATGTATGAGATGTGGCTCTCTTGCCGCCATAAATTCGAATCTACTGCGCACACTCCACATCACATGCCTATTGTAGGCATATCATATTTCATATGTCTTGACAGCTAAATTGAGAAACCATGGTTGGTTACTTTAACGGTTGAAAGTACTGGAGTCAGCATCAGACTATATAATGTATTCCCTGCCTAGTGATCGGGGTGGTTACGGACGAACCAGCGATAATTTTGTATAATTTTGTGATAAGTCACTATCTACATGGGTACCACCCACCCCTATTGGTAATCCGGGGGTTTAGTCATTCTGGGTTAACATTACAGTACACTCCAAGATCCCCGCCATTTGTTGGTTCTGCTTGCTTTTACTTCCTTGTCAGCCCAATGGTCATCAATACTGCGAGTGGTATCTACCTTGGGCCCTTAAGATTCAAACGCCCGCGTGCACTTTGGCACCAACACCTAAGCCACTTGAATTTGCTCAGGAGATTACCGCAAAGATTTTCTGCCAGAATGCAAACTAAGTAGGGGATGGGGGGTTCCTCTAGCCACTTAGAAAACAAGGACAAATTTCGACATATCAGAAACACGTGACCTTGACCCTCAGCAAAAACCGGTGTGAGAAGTAGCACCTTTTACAACTTTCAATATCAGGCTAGTCCTGAGTTGAAAATCAAGCCAAATAATATAGCATTCATCTGACTGACGATGTTCCTTCCTGCGACGGTGGAGCCCATCAAATGGCTGGATGGCTGCGATTGGTCTGGCGATTGGTCCGTCCATTCCCGGCGAAGGTAAAAATTCAGAAACACATATCGAGTGCTCAATTCGTGAGTGATGGAACGCGAAGCCGTAAACAAACATTATCTCGAAATATATATTTATATATAGCGACCTCAGTTGCAAACTGTTGGACCACAATGACAATGAATAATCTTGAATCACTCACTATTTGATACTATTCTTATATGCCACAAATAACTTAAGAAAATACATATGTGACTTGCAGTGATCGAAAATTATCCGCTACGTCACATCATGTTTCCGCAGAGCCGCTGTCATCGACTCACGCAGGCCGGGCCGGACATGGCCGGACTGCGCCACTGACGATTTTTTGAACATACCCTCTGGCAGTTCAACATTGCCGGATGTTCAATATTGAACATCCCCATACATCCCCCACATTTATAGATTCTCTTCCCAGCTATAAACCCTTCAACGGGGGATTTTCCAGCTAGCGATGTTTGATCACCGGAGGGTAAAACTTTGGGGACAAATACTGACGTCACTACGCCCCTTTGACATCCTTTAACTTTGTTCTGACCTGAAGCCTGTGTCTCAAATGATATTTCATGCTACAGTAGACAGTATTATCGACGCACAGTTCTACATAGAGTTTGGGAGGCGTAGTGACCATTCAGGCCATGAGGTTTGCAGCTTGCAGAAGATACATGAACATGAAAAAATCCGGTTGTCACCTCAACCATAATTCTCAACCTATCCATGGCCATCACCTACCTATGCACAACGAGGTCCGTGTAACAAGGACGCTCAGATCACATCTCGATCTGGATCCCACTGCACGTAGAGGGTCGTGCTTGAGACGCCCCAGCCCGGTGAGAGCGAGAAGTAGCAGGGGATATTCGCCAAACGCCACTCTAAGTTCTGCCTGAAAGCTGGGCTATACCAGTGGTGGAATGGGAAAGCGACCATGAAGATGGAACCTCTGAAAAAAAACCGCTCGATGAGCTCTGCCCTTTTTTAACTAGTTTGTTGATGTTTGTGGCATGTTCCGGTTCGTAGTTCCAAGTCGAAGTTCTGCTGAAGTCTTTTTACCCAACATGAATGAGGGAACAAGAACGAGCTGGAGAGCCATGTTTAAAAGAGAAAAAGCACCCTGTCATGGTGGACAAAACTTGGCAAACAAAGCAGAAACTGTCTGCCACAGAAGGTGCACTGCTCACTCTCTATACTTGTGATCCGGTTGTCATTTCATAACGCAAGAACTAAGGCTGTCAAACGAATGTGCTGAAAGCATATCAATTATTTTGCTTGATTTCACCTAACGAATCCCCCGTGAGACAATATGATGATTGAATGGCCTGTTTAGCATACCATGTGTCATCGTTGACATATTGCATTGGTTGCAAAATCTGATTTGGCCGGGTGACTGCAACCAACCAGTGGGCAACAAAATCTACAAGGTGGGCACCCCCAAGTACGAGCTGGTTTATAGACCCCATGAACGTCCATTAACTATACTTAATACTGAATACTCACATTACTCCCAATTTGCCAAACAAAATCCATGAAGTGCCCAGCCGCTGGACGACGGTCCTTTCCAATTTGCAACGAGCCAGGATCGAGAGCATCCAGTGGTAGCAGCTCCTTGGACATCGAGATGCCATTTGGGCCATGAGGTTTTGATGTTACCCTCTGGTAATTTAACAGTTTGCTATTGAAAATGGCCATTGAAATAGTGGATTTTCCCATTAACAATTGTGATTTTCCATAGTTATGTTGGTTTACCAAATGGTATTTGATGTTAATTAATGTAGCCGAAATCATCACCCATACTGAAAATCACAATGTTTCTGGGTGCCATGTTTAGCATCCCCACATGCCAGTTGGGTTTCCCAATTAAAACGAATATCATGAACAATACATGAAGATTGATGGGGTGAAAAATGCGTGAATGTTTTTTTTCTGCAAGTGAACATTTGGCTGCATCTTCATGCTCTAAAAATGAGTTGGTCAATCAGAGACAAAGGGGAACTTCCCGTTGCCTTGTTTGTCTGCTAGAGGCTGGTACGGTACTTCTCCCTGCTTGACGATTTTGCAGCAGAACCCAAGAATCCACTCAGTCAACATCAGAACCCCAAATATTCGAAACCCTTGCACTGCTGAGCGAAAAGCTTTGAGAATACCATGCTAACACTTCTCGTGGACATCACCATCATTGATCATGACTGATGGTAGTGTCAGCATCTGTTTCGGTTCGGAGAGATCCCATGTCTGTTGATTGCATCCTCATTGCAATGCAAGTGGCGCAACCCTTGAGTGAGTTTTTGTCTTGCAGAACTCTAACAATTGGAATATTATTACGAGGCAATTCTCCCACAGAACATTACAGTATCAGTACCATCTTGTGTTGAACATCGTTTTATAATCAGTCTTGGCACTGTATGTGGGTAATTAATGTGGACAATACGTTAAAGTTGGGTATCCAAGCAACAAATATCAACAAATGGTATGGCTCCAGTGAAAAAATCAAATCAGCTGTTTGACGATGCCATGAAGCCTCACCAACCCCCCAGGCCGCCATCTGCACCGAATTAGCCAAACGTCGTACTACCTGCAATATCCTTGCCCATTTCGTAGACAGCCGCGATTTCCTGCCGCAGACCATCAGCTAAACCAACCTCTGCCATGTTGCATGCCTCTGAGTATTGTGACATTTGGGTAAAATTCCCTACTGTATGAATATCCGTATGCATACTTGAGTATAGAGAGGTTTGACCAGAGCCTCTGAGATGCTCTGACTCACTCCATGGCATCTCCCTCCACCGCCCTCAACCGGCATACATAACCCTGCAGTTCCCAGTTGAGAGGAAATCAACGTAAATAAACACATCCACAGCTCTGCTCCTTAGAATCAAGCCTTGAGGTAACAACCCCTCTGGAAAAAGGTGCAAAAAAACGCAAGAGAAACTCAATGCGATAGATTAATGGATTAATTCTCCCCATCAACCACCGTTCGGACCCTACCACCCTCTTCATGTTTTGCCCTTTTGCCTATGGACGTTCAATATGTGATCATATATATATATATGTATATATCATGAGCATGTCTCTTCATGCACGTACATATATATATATATATGTATATATACATATTGAATAGAGATTTACAGTAAATGGATCCCATAGACTCCCATAGTTCCTATTGTCGTATTGTAATACATTGTAATACCCTGTCTGATCATTTTTGCCGCCCAACACGGCCCCATGCTGTCCCAGTTCAAGCGCATGATGGCATCCCTGAAGGCGTTCGGAGGCACGCAGAGCTCAAAGTCCGAACCTACCAGGTCCCCAGCTCGGAATCGCGAACGTTGTTGATTTATGTTGATTTATGAGATTTCCTCACTGGGCAAACTCTCCAACTGTTTAATGTTTTGTTATGACCATATAGCTATACCGTTATACCCATATAGTTAATGGGATGTATAACCCAACTTATATATAACTGGGGGGCACCACCTTACAAGATCATACATGTTCATACATGGCCAAATTTTTTGAACCTTGGAGCCCGCAAATGATCATGAACATTCTCATGAAGTGTAGTGTAAATATGTCTTAACTGAGTCTTGACAGTAAACAAATGGCTTAACCCATCCCATGCGTTCCGCATAGGTCGTTTCTAAGTCTGGAACTTAATCCAGACGGATAGTGCACCGGAAAGGACTGCGCGCACTGCTCATCATTGGACGGCTGGATGGGCAGCACCAAATCGAAACCTGGGCGGACAGATTCTGGTGGGTTTGATATGCTATCGATCTGCCATGAATTCAAATTTGCAAAAACAACGACTACAGTGACTACAGCATACGAAAGCAGTACAGTAAGTCGCGATATGTCGCCCTGTTCAGGGTGCGAATGGATCTTGCAAGGGTTGCGGGCTACCTATTGCTCAAACATTGGCAACAACGACTGTTTCACACATCTAGTCTCATTACAACTGGATATAATAAGGGGAAGGAATTAGTTTCCACTCTCCATCTGACCATCTGACCTCATGAAGTGGAGATTCCAAGGGTAAGTCGAAGTGCCAGTTCTTGTTCGTCCTATCCTGTCATTGCCTTTTTAACTTGTCGCAGTCTTGCAAATACCCTTGATAGGTAACCAGGTGATTTGACAGTATTTTAGAATAGGTTCCTCTCTCTCTGGTCATTGGCTGAAAAATGATGGCTGGGGTATCCCCCACTCACTGACCGTCATCACCAGGATCATCACATGTTTAGTCTACAGTAGCCGAGAGTCTAGCCTGATTAGTCTTCACCATTTCTGACAGCACACCCTCAAAATGTGTCTCACACAAGTCTGATCAAGTCCGAAATAGCCGAAAGATCCAGTGTTAATGGTTGGGAGGCATAATCAAACTTTTAACATCTTGTCTACTTGTCTACACAACTTACATCATCATGCTTATAGATCAGCCATGAACTGTGCTGAAGATCCTCGCTTCATCTCTGAGAAACTGTAGCCTCGCCGGTCCATGTGAACGATCCGAAGTTCCAGGAGCAAGGCTTTGTCGATCTCCTGGGATGCTCCGATCAAATCGAGGCACGGGAAGGTTCCCGTGCAACGCGACTGATGTTGTGGATGCTTGCACAATGAACAATGTGGGTAAAACAATCATAAACCATCCATTTTGGAATGGTTTATACCACCTATTTATGGTGATTTGGGGGATGGTTTATTATTGGTTTTACCCACATTAAGTGAATAAGTGTTGAAATAAAGGAAAATCAGAAAATGAGTTGGCGATGATGAGGTCAACTTCTCCCAGGCTGGACCCGGTGGTGCAAACCAACACTCAAGGGCCATTTGAGAACCCGAAGATGGAGGTACCTACCATACACAAGGCCTGTTTTGTTTAGGGCTATGTATGGGACTAGACCTAGGTCCCTGAAATGGCCATTGAATCACTACTTGATTGAACTCTTTTTAGACAGCCGCCCATTGCTGGCCAACATGTCTTGGACCATTGGCATCGGCATCCCACACCACTTGGGATGTCCAAAGCCCTTTCTCCGATGTTTTCCCGATAAAATCAATAAACTATATCAAATAAGTAATCCATGTTTCTAGTATTTGCTATATGTTTCTGACGCTTTCCCGGATGTTATTACTACATGCAGCTAATATATCATTATTTCTGCTGCACGCCGCAGAATTTCGGGCATTCCTTTGCAGGCCTTTCCACCGTCCGACTTGTGGCCATGGTGCGGTTCGACACATGGGACAGCTGAGGGCCTTCATTTGGCGACAGCAGCTGGTGCAAACGGGATGCTTGCAATTCAACGCGCGCACACCTGCGGTGGCACCAGGGGTAAGACTTGGCTGGTGAGGTTTGGAACTTGTGTCAGAATGAAGGCTTTTGGGGCACACTCGGCCTGTGAGAAAAAAGTATTCCCCGCCGATTCTCATAGATTTACAACGACTTACAGTATAAAGAGCAAATCATTAATGGATCCAGATGGGACTAGGGGTATTCCAAGTCCATTGCCTACCGCAAACGTCTGGACCTTGCCTGGCCCGCACTCGTAGCAAATGCAGCACTCATCGCTCATCATGGCGGGTCAGGTTTCAGCCACGGAAGCATCACATGTGAGCAAAGGTATGTCGCTCGGCTCTTTGAACTGTGCACAAAGCTTTTTCACATTCCAAACACAAGACCTTGGGACCTTGAGCTTACATCTGGATTTGTCCCAAATTTGAGCACCCAAAACAGCTATATTAATGGGGACAAATTTGATAAACCATGGGATTTTGGGGTCCTGCGAATGACTTGCTGCCTGAAAATTTGCAAAGCAGATATCGCTTGTCTGTCGCATCTTGCTCTTGGTGCTTTTGACCCCCCAGCCAACGGAACAAAAAAACATGTCATATGTGGATTGTGAGAGTTTTCACGACCACAAACCAACCATGCACCACGGTTCCTAGCGGCGTCTCTGTGCCAACTGACCATAGTTTGCCTCAGGACAGCTCTAGGGAGCCTAAGGTCATACTGATCCCGTCCCCCTTCAGCAATATTATCTCATCCCCTATAAATCCCTAGATGGTTCCAAATATGTGAATGTGGTGTCATCCCCTCTAAACCATGGTTTCTAGGGTGTTTTCATTCGTAGAGTCTTAGGGGGATGGGATTAACATGGATTGACTCTAAAATGACACCCAGTCTATAGAGGCCTCCTTGCTGGGCTTTTCTAGCAGGGACACCATTGTGATTCGACCCAAAGAACAAAAGGAACATCCCAAGAAATGGCCATGCGACCATGATGTACACGGGACCTATCACTCCACACATTTTCGAGTGCCAGCCCAAACAATAAAGCTATGTGACAGAACGGCTCCCAAAAAAGCACCAAAACCAGTCATTTCCGAAGCCCATTGTTTGGGGTGCCATGTCACATCATGTGCATCCGTTTTGAGCTGGTTGTCTGGCACATCATCCCAAAAATCCGCTGAACCGCAACACAGCCTCCAATGCTTGAAAGCGTTCCCGACGAGACTGCCTCGGACAGGCGCCCCTAGGCGAATGAAATCCAAGCGGGGTGGTGATGGGGATGATATTTTCTCCTCCGTAGTGGCTTCAAGACATTATCTAAACTTAAACACGAGGTTATAAGTTGTAAGTGATCTAAGTTGAGTAAGAGAAACAAAACAAAGAGATGCTCACCATTGATATTTCAAACGACATTTAAATGCGATTCATTGATCTGGTTGGCTGCTTCAATCCTGGTTGAAGAAAAGGGAAAGTGACTACGGCCAAATCACTACTACCATGATCACTGCTTGTCGCTGACGGTGATTTTTGACTGTGAGGCAGTGGATGGGGATGAATCGGATGAGGATGAATGATGATGAATGTGCATCTGTGGAAGGATATCGGAAAAAAGATCATCATGACAATGGATCAAACACGTGTCCAAATCGGTCAAATTTAGGTGCCCTGAAGATTTGGTGATGCATGCCTTGTATCAAACATCCCTGGGCCCAAATTATCGACGCTATTATCCGGATAGCCTTGGGCCAGTATGAGGGAACCATAAGCACATCATCCTCACTGAAGCTAGCTACCATCGAAAATTCGACTTTTAAACGTGCTACGACGATATTTCCCCATTGAAATGGCTGAACATGGAAAGCATGTCCCAGCCATTCACCAGCGCATTTTTCCTGATAAGAACTTTTAAAGTTCAACATGTGCTTAACCCAAACTTAAAAGGCCCTAACTTGGCTATGCTGCTACAGAAACACACCCCCAATGGCAAGGCCGTTGGGTCCACAGAAAGGATATAACTAACATACCAAACCTCCCGCTGCGCTGCAACCATGCTGCTCTGTCATCTTCCTCAGCTGAAAGGAGCTGGGCTTAGGGTATCTCATATGATCTCATATGTAGGAAGCCAAACGGTTAGTAACCCCTCAAGAAGCTGGATGGCTCTACCCCTCAATAAACATACAAGTGATGTTGTACAAACTGGAATATTTTTGCGTGTTTTAAGGGTACAGAAGCCCCAAACCATCCCGGTATGTTTTTTCTTTTTACCAGTAGGATCGCTACCCCTTAAAAGGGCTCTGTGATTTTGTGAATAGCTATCTGTATATGCTTCTATATGCAAATGAAAAACCCGGGTACCCCACTTGTTCACACCATACTCGCTCCCCCCAATTCATATCAGCAAACATTATAGGTATTCACCTATCTCAATAGAATTATCCACCAAATTGTGGCTTCAACCCATCTCATTGAAATGGGCCACTTGCGGATCATTGCCCACCAGCATTTTGCTTGGGATGATCCCAGTCTCCCAGTCGTAACCCCAGCGGATGGCAAATTCCCAGCAGCAGGAAGTGCACGAAGGGTGTCTCCTCAGGATGCTTGAAGTCCATCAAGCCGTCCGTCAGGTGCACTGAATCCTGGCTGAAACATGAACCAATGGATGTTGGAAAAGTCAACTAGCATGAAACTATCGGGCTATGAAGTCATTCAACAAAAACTCACACAACGTCTTGCAACTATCTTTGCGGTAATATTTTCCAAGTTGGTTACAAGACCATTTGACAACAATACTGCCTACTATAAACCAACAGTTTTCCTAGGACTTAATAAAACAGATCAGTTTAAGTAACAAATTGGGGCATCGCTTTGTATCAACTAACATTATGAAATCCCCTGTCCCTAGTAGTATGTCATAGTTACAATTACACACACACACATATATATATATATACTGCAGTTTTACAGGTATATCACCATGTTTCTTCTAGATTGCAAGAGTACTTGGAGGGTCATCCTTCTTAGTAATTGGCTAATAACCCTGTTGATCTCGAGTCCTCAATTTGTGGCTTATCCCATCTATATATGCCGTATAACTGCTATGACCATGGCTCGCAAACCAGTTACGACTTGTTGGATGATCCTCCAAGTATATCCCTGTATCATTCCCGATCCCGTGCTAAACTTTTAACTTTTACGGACGTGCTTTATTTTTGGTAAGTCCATCTAATTTCAAACAGGCTAAAAGTATCTCAAAGTCTAAGTAGGTGGCTGTAATTTCCATCTTAAACTGTGAAAAAGTCTAAGTCTAAGTTGGTGGCTTTATATGGTTTATATAATCATCCCATCTTAGACCGTGACCTACACATGCGATTCCCCGCATGACCTTCACCAGCTTCAGCAGCTCGCTGGGGGTCTTGGCCTCACATCGAATATCATCGAAGCATGCGGCGGTGCCCCAGTTTGGAATCGCGAAGTTGGGTAAAATAACTAGGCTAACTAGGTGTTTTGATGGTAATTTTAACTGATAGATACTTGAATGATACTTATAGATACTTACAATTTGTGGGTTGATACACCAACTTACAGGTAAAACTTTTAGGAGGGTACCACTGTCTCGGGATCTGTACATATCAATGGGGGTTCGCCAAACATTTATGCTATGTCATCAACTTGGGATGATCATCATGAGGGTCTTATGGGATGACCATGGTTATTTTGGGTAGAGGGATGACTGGCCAAGGAGGGTTTGTCCAGTGCAGAAAAAAACTTGGGGATACGGGATCCCCACAAGCTTTTCAGCAACCATTCCTTTGCCGCCTTAATGGGGAAATGATGATCAAAACTATTCTTTTTTGGCACCCTATGTTCAAACAACCCACTAGGGGGTGCCGAGGGAGTTTACATCATTCAGCCAAGAACAATGGATGCTTCACCACAGATTCATGCCACGTGAAACCTCAATTTCATCGGGAGTACTCAACAGCCATATAAATAATAGGCGCCAGTGACACACAAGGATACACAAGGGCTCACGAAAGACCACGTAAGCCCTGATGTTAATTCATTATTTGATATCTAGACCTATCATGTGGTTGGGAAACTGTGATTGTAGATCCAACTGTCTCTCCATTTCTTGAGGAATATGGATACAACCAGGAGGTTCCAAGAACAGCCCCCTCTATTCACCGGATACAAACTATCTAAGGATATCCAGATAACATGCCGCTAAATCATGATTAAATCACCATTATATAAATCCACATAAATCCCATGAATCTCTATTCAATGCCATGAAATCATAATTTTTCTTGATGATCTTAAGGTGAATTTTCCCATGACAGTTGGATCCTGGGCTCTGGGACACCGTAGTCATCCAACTTCAGCTCCTAGACGCCCGTTTCGGGCCGTTTCGGCCCGTTTTGGCCGAGTACGTTTGGGGGGTTCCGCAAATGGGACCCCAAGAGCTGGATGGTTTACAAGGGAAAAGCCGAAAATATGGTGGTTTCTTTAAGGGGGAAATCTCCAAAGTCACAGGTTTCAATACTAAAATGGTATCATTTTGGATGATTTGGGGGTACCCACATTTTAGGAAACCTCCATATAACCATATAGAGGTAAAAGAGATAGGAGTTTGGCACCCTCAAAGGGCCAAAAAAATACTTTACTCATGAGATAGGAAATAAAAAAACTCAACGTTCCGACAAATCCTATCTCATTGGTACTATATATATATATACATATGTCTGACAACTGCGGCATGAAATTCATGCCTTTCCTGGCTTTTTCATCTGACCTTTCTACCACCCAAAGTCAAGAAAAGAATCCAACATAACATGTCTTAAACAGAATAACTTATCATAAAATTGAAGGGAATACGAAGAACTACTGGCCGGTCTTGTTGGAAATCTGGGTGAGTCTGGCATTGCCTTTCATGCCCAGAGCATCAAATATTTTGAACCATTGAACTACACTGGAACAGTTCCTTAAGACACAGTGCACAAAGCTCGTTTTTCCACCAGTCCCTTCAAGATTCCGTTCAGTGGTCCAAATTCACTTGCATCTGCTGGATCGAAAAGGGCATCAAGGTACTTAACAAGTGAAAACATAGATACAGGTCAATCTTGCGTTGGTCACCAATCTTTTGTTCACCCCTGACAATACTTTGGCATTGCTTGGCCACATCAACCCATCCACAGGAACTGGTGAATTGCTTGAAGCTTTCCAAATAGGAAGGAGAATTGAAAGATTTGAAGCAACCAGGCACATCATCAGAACTATGATAGAAAAGGTTAGATAGATGGATGGATGGATAGATGGATGGATGGATAGATGGATGCATGGATGGATAGATAGAATATATGCACCAGTATATTGAATCATGTTACTTCCACCATTGCTCATCCTACCCTCACTCAGAGCCCTCCCAAAGGTCGTCCTTGCGAAAATAGGTCTTGTAGTAGTGCTGCAAGTTCGACCTGTAGACTGGTGGTTCCAACCCGCTGAAACATTTCTGGTTGTTTCTTTAAATGGGGGATCCCCAAAACAATGAGTTTCAATACGAAAACGCTCTAATTTTGGATGATTTGGGGGTACTCCCATGTTCGGAGACCTCCATATTTTATAATTATACAGTAATCCCCCTCCAAATAAGGTTGAACATAACAGATGTTTGGAACCACCAACAGGTTAGCCATGATGCGGGCTTTAAAGTCAGCTGCTGGCTGCAGGCACCTGCATGCAAATACCTTCCTCATGACAGCCACCAGCTGCTGAGAATCTTTTGGTTTTCACCCTCTGCAAGACAATGGACATTTAGGATCATCATCCCAAACATAGTTGAACATCAAAAAAGATAAAACCACCAATCGGTATATTAAGGTAACTCCTGGAAATTCATAAATCCTATTCCTAGGCTACCTGTAGTCCTGTCGTGGTCAACTGCTTCTATGTTCTTGTATGCTTCTACATTTTCTACCCCTCCTTTCCAGAAATTAGCTAAAACAGAACCTCCTCCAGAACCATCAACTGCACACACTTCCAGCATCATTTTCCTCAAACAACCGGCTGGTTTGAGAAACTGAATATGGCCTGCATATTGGTTGTTATTTTTTGGTTTACCCACACCTGTCCGCCACATTTTTCTCCAAGCCTAGAGACCCAATAGCAAGATCCAATCACTTGTCTTGTTAGAAGTGAGGAGTACATTTTGGGGCCAATACCATGGTAAGCTTGTGACACGATGAGATTGGGTCCCCACAAGATGGTGCCCCCCATTTTCGTTTGTTTATAAACCCAATGAACGAACAATGGAAACTGCTCGGGGCACCACCACGTAATCCTGTAGGGAAGAGCAAAACAACAGCTGATGTGCAGCCCCGTGTGCTCGTCGAGAACAGCACCACCCGTGTCGTCTCGAAAATGGTGCACGAGCAAATGAAGCTCCACCTGCAATGTCGCGCCAGTCGTGCCCCCAGTTCTGCCTCTTGGCTTATCAAACTCCATTAACTATATATTTGCCATCAATCCTAGTGAAACAGGCTGTGGCACGTCATCACACCCATCTATATTTACAAATGTGTGAGTTGCTCATTGCCCGCTTTAGACTACCAGAGACAACATGAGTCACTATAGTTCTGGTACCCATCCACCTATTCGCAACTTCTTGATGGTTGATGCCTTCCAACGTCAATGCACTTGATTGGGCATTCAGAATGTCCATCTGGTCCATCTGGCTGAATAATCACGATCTGCACCCAAGCAATCTAGTGTCAAACCGGGAATGCCAGCGTGGCTGAGATTATGCCAATCTGGTGAAGTTGAATTAAATCTAAAGTACTGTGGTAAACCCAACAATAACCCACGTCTTTTTTTTGGTTAAGACATGTTAAGACCAAACCATTTCTGACAAAATCGGGGGTGGCTTAATATAATCACCTCGGAGCCCGTGTATGTCCCATAAATCTTCCATAATTTCCGATGTTTTGCTGCTTCAATCCCCATAGACCATGGGTCCCGGCTTGGAGACACAACCCTGCCTTGGTACTCAGCAGCAGCCAATCCTGGCCCATGTGAAATTGCCAAGAAGGTACGTCTCATTATTACCAAGCATAGTCCCAGTATAATCCCATTATATAAATTGTCAATGGTAGTGATTTTAGGAATGATGATGTGTCATAGCTATGTTAATTTGCCAGAGGCTAGTGATGCCAAATGCGCATATTAAATTCTATACCTGGTATGTCGTTGAACAAATCGGCATTTGGAACATCCACATACAAAGCTAAGCATACAAAATGTCGCGGCAACAAGCACGTTGATATGACATGGAATATCTAGTGATGGCTTTTGCCGAAGTCGATCAAGTGCATATGATATATTTGGCACTGGAGGTTCCTTTCATGAGGATGTAGCATCATAGGATGCAAAAATCGCACCAAAAATCCGACAGGTCCCTGAAAACGCATAGTGATGCCTAATTCCTCCCCTTATGTGCAGCATTCCCTTGGAGACCTCCCACCACGAGGTGGTGTCCCCCAGTAAGCTGGCGTAGAACACCACTATGAAGTATATATCGTTATATACACTTTGCCTCAGTTTGCAATCACCACAAACCTTGGTTATCAGAGATTTAGACCAAATGAGTTGCAGCATGCACTACGCTGAAGAGATTTGAAGAGCCTCATATTCGAAGTTGCCGAAGAGGGGTTCACCTTCTCCGATATCCATGATGTTCCTGAGCTGTGAGGAAACATGGATGTGGGCAAGCCATGGCCAGGCTTGGATGGCTCAATCAAGAGTAAAGAAGGGATGAATGCAACCAAAATAGAGATCAGACACGATAAAGTAAACCCAGAAAGCAAACTAGTTTCATGCCCAACATTTCACCCATCTTCAGTTTGGTGGGTTCCATAGCGTTGATCTTGATCCATAGTCTCATGCGAACATCCCAATAGAAGTTCTATATATGTGGTCACCTTTGAGAAAAACTGCCATGGAAAATTGGGACCTCCAGTCCCCTGTTTTCACCATTTCTTTATATACCATCGCTTGTTCCAGAAGAAAATCATCAAGCACCATGAGGAAACCGGGAAACCATGGAAGACTTTCCATAATTTCAGTTGGACTTGCAGGAATAGCCTACCGAAAAATCATTGATTTCAATCACGAGGAAAGCCCTGCTTTTGTGTAGATCTATCCAGCGCTTTCAGGGTTTTCCAAGTTGTGAGCCATTTGGGGATAGGTGAAATAAAACTATATGTTGGGAAATAACATGGAATAACCATCCATCAACCAGCTTTGACATAGGGTACCGTTTGGGTCCCAGGGTTTTGACCCATCACCGGCCCAAGGATCTCCACAGCAAAGACGTCAAAGTTGGGATCAATTGAGGCCAACTGTCCGTGGACGCCCTTGCTTTCCTGGCGGCAGCATCGATCTGGTGGTGGTTGAATCTGGCCAAAATGCTCTGAAATTAGGAAATTTGTAGAAATCAGGGATGTCATCTGAGAATCTGATGGGATTAGGTTAGGTGAGGTGAGTCAGCATCTCAAATCCGGAATGAAAACATGAGCGATGGAATAACCACCAGCTGGCAAAGTAAAAGCTGAACCTTGCAGGGACAAAGCCTCCAGCACAGAGACCCTTCCTCATATGTTGCCAGGATATGCCAGGATTGTGTCTATTAACAGGAGCTCTGACCCTTGCAAGGCCCGAAACCTGTGGTCCGAGATGGTCTTGGACGCAGGCCTTTTCGTCCCATTCTTGAAGCTGTTGGATCACTTGACACCAATCCTCAAGCTGAAACGGATGAATGGACTTGGGTCGGACTGTCCCTAGTTATTGCGCTGGCTAGTGAATGATCGCCATCCTGCAAAACCCATTAAGATCCATCATCCAATGGACCCTCAATTGAATCCCCTGCAGCACAGTGAAACTCCAGTTACTTGGGTGTTGAACTCCCAATTCTTGTTGATGAAGCTGCTTATATAAGCATTGTTGCTTCCATGTTGACCCAGAACCCATGGGGCGAACCGGGCTGCTGTTCACCACAGCTTGAAATCACCCGCTGAACTGAGGCATTTGGAGCTATGAACGTGAGACACCCAAATACTATCAAATACTGGGATAATCCCTCAGGCCAACTGGCAAGCAACTGTTTGAATTATCCCTCAGCCCCGGACTCATTTTGCACAACTAACATGATCATAACCATCCCCAACAAAATTTGGGCGGCGAGGCTCATCATAAGACTGACGCCACTCCCGCAGCTGCTTCTGCCACTTTGCCCACTCGGCCTCCCGAAGATGGTTCATACATGTCTATACCACCCATGTTTGGTTAAACGGTTAGACTGCTTTTTTGTTGCGGATGGGGGTTACCACGTTACCATGAAAGAACTACTGCCACACTCCAGTCCAAATCGGACCCATTACATGTTGGCTATGCAGATAAAACATTGTTCAAATGCCTTGGGCTGATTGAGCAGTCAACCCAACTTTGTGCATATCCGGGTTCCTTAAAAACCGATCTCCCCTCACGCGAGCAATTTCCGCACTAACAGAAATGTTCCTGTTCTCTCTCAATGGGATTTCATGATGGCATCGTCAAATGCCCTGCAAGAAAAGTCACTTGAATGTCATCTGCTATAGTTGACGTGCGAAACTTTCTGGCAACCGATCTCCACAATCTATCATGCCGAATTATGCCTGTTTATTTCATTTCATTTCTATGGATTTCCCAATAGATCGATGTCTTCCCATAGTTTCCCACGGTTTTGCTACACCTGGAAGGCGCGGCCCGGATTCACCGGGTCGAAGTTGGACATCTCCCTGGATGATAGCTCCGGGGCGTGGCAAGGCAACATGCCATGAACGTGACATGTGAAAGCAAGGTCAATTGCAATTGGTGGTAGTGCAGTATACACCCAATACAGCAATATATGCCACATAGTGATATATGGTGTATACTGTATATACTGTATGTATATATATATATATGTATATATATATGTAACGCATACTAGACAGTACTATACTATTTTGTAGTGTACTTACTGTCACTACTTACTGTCACTACACTGCAACACTGTACTTCGCTATATTGTACTTTGCTATGATATACCTGTTAAACTATACTGTGCTACATTCAGTTTGCAAAGATCTGAAATGTACATATTCTTTGCATTTATTTACTTGATGTTTCACATCTTGAATCAGGCTAATCATATATAAACAAATGTTAATGGATCAAAAAGGATAAACACAAACAATTGCCAGGTTAGATTATTCAAAAACACATGTCATAAAATCAAGGTAGTGAAGATATATATATATATATATCCTGACTGTCTGTCTTTTTTGCCATGGCTCTTGCAATCTGCACCCTGATGTGGAATGGAAATGGCAAAGTAATGATTCCCGAAAAGTGATCGCAAATAGCTCTGGACAAGTTGAATCTACGACGCAGCATTGCAGCAGTTTTGAACTAAAGACACATTCGGTTCACCATTTTACGGCCATGTGCCTGAGAATGTGCTCCGCAAGGGCTCACATCTGACACCCATTTGTTACTCCGTAAGGTATACTGATTCCTTCATCTTGCTGTTCTTCAACACCTCCCTTGCACTCTTCATTGGCCCATCCCGATCCGATCTCCGTGCCAAGATGCCACTTCAGCTCGGCGAGGGAAGACCAAAGGCATGGAGTAACATGGAGAGGAAAGGAAATGGTCAGCTAAGTTGTCATCGCGTGTCCTCACCTAATATGTGAGCTACAGTATGTCAGCTGCATTCAGCTAAAAATGATGGGCCCCGGTCCATGAAACTTGGATGTGTTCAGGGTGGCCTAGATACTTGAAACATCCATGTTTATCATGTTTGGGGTCGGGTCACACTTGCTCTCTTCTCCATTCCACGCCCGTAAGGCTACTGGCCCGAGGGTGTTCAATTGCAGAGCTTGAAGGCTATTGCAGTAGGTCAATAGGTGTCAACCGCATCTGTGCTCTTGAAATGTCCTGGCCTTCAAAAATGCCCCCAATAACCAGTCTGTTTCCCCGAATCTACATGCGACTTGAAAACAGCTGCTGAAGGTGTGCGGCAAATCATGGCCCTAACTCCAGGCGGCGGGTCGGATCCGCCAATTCGATCCAATTCGGACATGGATCAAGAATGTCAGGATGTATCTAGCGGGCCTCCTGCCATCAAACAACTCATGGTGTTTGGGTCTATATCAGGAAGGTTCAACCGCTTCGGACTCGAGCGCAAATGAACTACAAACAAACAACATTTTGATGCATCTTGCACATTCTGTCTTCGAAACCACATACGAATGCAATCTCAAATTTGGCGTGAACTGCAGTTTTTGCAATCCATGCCATTGACGGGGCAGCTGGCATTTGTGCAAACAGCACCATGTGCGATACGATCATCCACAATAAAAACTGCGCACCACCCCAAAAAATCAACATGGACCCTCCCAAACAATACTGCCATGCCTATGTAAGAAAGACATCTTCCAATTCCAGTTCCCATTTTTGTGACATGACGTCATTTTCTGTAATTTAATGTTCAAACCTGATATATGCACAAAGAACCTAGGATGATGTCCCCTTACATTCACTCTGCTTTGCGGCGAGTGCCTCTGGGGTCAGCATAGTTTACCCAGATCAACCATGACTGGGAAACCGAACCTTGTAGGTTTGGTGTACTTATTCGTTTTTTGTGGGTTAAATCAATATGTTTGGAGGGGGCCCATGTTCATTTTCATGGGCGATGTTCGAATCAAAGTTTGCTCGACGGCTTCGCCGTGAGCATCCCTCCCCTGTTCAATTTGTCTGGTTGCTGGTTGAGCCATGTCCTTCTAAATCCCAGTTGTTGTCGGGGATGGATCAGCATGAAACCAGCAACCGCTCTGATTTGGTAATGGGGGATGTGGCAAAGCAATGTCTAGAGGGCGAAAAGCAAGTAACATGCACATCACCACATCATTCACCAGGTCTATCTCTGGCATGCCCGGCTGATGCGGCTAATCATCCTTGCGCATAATTATGATTGTGCCTTGTTGCTTGTGTCTAACCCCATCCAAACCACCACACTCAAATTGTCATTAATTAGTCCCTGTGCCGATTTTTGGAAACAAACCAAGATCCGGCTGTGAGTTCAACGGATTATAACGTGATTTGCTAATTGACCCGACAGAATTTAAACAATCATCTAATCTGTGGTGACCAACGGACCTGTAGCAAAACGTTGCCAAGATCGACCCAGGCACCGATCAAGTCAGTATGGCCCTTGAAAGTCTGTTCACATTTAGCTGTGTCCAAAGACCATTGCTTGATGGTCATGTCCTCCGACGAACTATATAGTTTCCTTAGTTCTTCGCAGGGCGGCCATAACCATGTGTCTACACCTCCTGCCGAAGCAGAATTCTAAGCAGTTCATGAAATTCCTGGCCTTGGTCTATCAAACATGTCTTGCTGGAGCTACCATCCGAGGTTAGCAGATATCTATCGAATATCTATCTATGTCTATCCATCCGTGCATCCATCCCTCCGTTTTTCTGTCTACCTATCTATCGACCAATCTACTTACAATCTACTTATCTACTCATCAACCTATGAATCTACAAAACTATCTATCGTTCTGTCGATATTTCGATTTATTTTTCCATCCATCCATCCACCAATTTTTCTCTCCATCTATATTTTTATCCATCTATTTATCTATCTATGTATCTGTGTCTCTATTGTCCTCTATCTACTTTCCTCATTCTATGTTCCTCTTTATCTATATTTTGTTTTATCCTCCTTTTTTCCATCTATCTATCAAATTAATTTCTATCTATCTGTCAATCTGTTTTTTTATCTATGTGAAAATTTGTCTAAATAACCTATAGTCTAATTTAATCTACTTGATCTAATCAGTCCGAACCTCATTCAATCCAATCCAATGTATCTATATTTAATAATATTTAGATACACAAGTGCTGAGCAAAAATATATGAGCTACATCTCCAGCTGCATGTGGAATTCTCGGCCCAGCTGAGCACCCTCAATTATAAACCGCGCCTTCAGGTGGAACCTCGGCTCTTTGGGGGCCCATAGCGGGGCCCAGCCCTGATTTAATATTTCATCATGTATGACCCCGTCTTCAATGGCCCAATGCAAACCATTGAATATCAATTTACATTTCCGCCCACACATTAGACCTCCACAAACCCTGATGAAATGGGGTGGTTCTATTCGCTTCTCATCTGGGGTGTGATCTACTGCCAGCGCATCGGAATGGACGTAAAAATACGCAATATAAATCCATGATACAACCATTTCGCTGTCTGTCCAGAACAACAGGATCTATTGAACATTGGTGATCATTTCCCCCACGGACAGGTGCAGATCAAACATATCACCTCGAAATGGGTTGTTTCAGTTTCGGTTTAAAGATTTGACAACTCTTTCGCGGTGTCAAGTTGAACCACGGTGTCCACATGACTTGAAGCCGCCCACATATCTTTATCAGTCTAACTTGAACCCAAAGACTCGAGACAATACCCAACACAAAAGTCAGACCCTCTCCCCTCAAACAACTATTCAAGCAATGGGGATGACCAATGGTGATCATCCATCCAATCATCCACACATGATACCACAATTCTGGTGGATTTTCAATCATTTTTTCATTTTTTCCCATACTGAAACTTGTAATCGTTGGGTCTGTGCCATGACTTTTGCCCCATGGATTCTGCTGCATCCATTGGTACTGAAATAGGAACTGGTTTTGAATGAACGCTTCATCGGGGCTAGATCATTTAACCTAGCTGGGTTGCATTGGGTTCAAACATGATACCACATGTTGTAACCAGCAGTTGAACCAATATATAAATCATCCCGGCAAGAGGCCCCAAACAGTGTGTAGATTAGTGTGAGGGAAAGGTGGAAAGGATTTCAAAGCATGGTGTTCATTCAAAGTGGTCCCTGCAAAAAGAGATGCCGGTTTAGATTCTGCAAGTTCCTTTTGTGAAGATCACTGTAGAATATCGTGCGCAAGATCTCCTTGACAGGTTCTCTGCAAAAGCTGCTGTGCAAGATCCTTGTCAAAGGCTATTTGTACAAGGTGTCTACAACAAATCCCCACAGAAGGTCTCTTCAAGAGATCTCACAGAAAGATCTCTGTTCAAGCTCTCTAGACAGGATCTCTGAGCAAGATATCTGTTCTCTTCACCAGGTCTCTGCACAAGATCTCTATAAGAGGTCTCCTGGCAAGATCTCTGCACAAGAGCTCTATAAGAGGTCTGTTGGTAGGGTCCCTGTACAAGCTCCCTATAAGAGGCCTCTTGGCAAGATCTTTTTCTGAGATCTCAGTAGAAACTCTCTACAAAATTTCTCTTGGCAAGAACTATGTAAGAGACCTCCTGTCAAAATTTCTGCAACAGATCTCTATGCAATGTCTCTGTGCAAGTCTCCAAAAAAGGTGTCCTGGCAAATTTCTTTAAAAAGTTTTAAAGGATGTCTATAAGCGGTCTCTTGGCACGATCTCTTGACGAGATCTCTGTCGAAGAACTCTATAAGAGCTCTCTTGGCAAGATCCATGTAAGAGACCTCTTGGCAAGATCTTTGCAACAGATCTCTATAATCTCCATATGCGTCTCTGTACAAGATCTCCAAAAGAGGTGTCCTGGCAAGATCTCTGTACAAAAATCTTTAAAAAATGTCACTTGGCAAGATCTTTTTTTAAGATCTCTGTAGAAGCTCTCTATAAGCTCTATAAGACCTCTCTCGCCAAGATCTGTGAAGGAAACGTCTTGGCAAGATCTCTGCAACAGATCTCTATGCCATGTCCCTGTACAAGATCTCCATAAGAGGTGGGTGTCCGAGGCGGGTGTGCTGGCAACTTGGGAAGATCTCTCCATACAAGCTCTCTATAATGGAAAGCTTTGTTGGCAAGATCTCTGTAAGAGACCTCTTGGCACGATCTCTGTAGAGGGTGTCTATATAGAGCTTTCTGTACAAGACCTCCATTAGGTCCATTAGAGGTCTCCGCAACAAGTTCCCTTCGCAAGCTCTCTCTATGAAGGACTTCCTTGTCAAGATCTCTGCGCAAGATCCCCTTGACTATCAAAATGAGCACTGCGCCACAACCAGAGCGATCTGACAGGCCCAAAGTGCCCAGATGGTTGCGCGAGCGATCTCAAAATTCGCACCGCGCCACAACGAGAGCGACAACGAGAGCGACCTGGCTCGGCCCAAAGTGCACAGAATAGAAGGTTGCACGAGCGATCTCAAAATTCGCATCGCGCCGCAACGAGAGCGATCTGAAAGGCACAAAGTGCCGAGAGGGTTGCGCGAGCGATCTCAAAATTTGCACCGCGCCACAACGAGAGCGAACGGACAGGCCCAAATACCCCGAGGGTTGCGCGAGCGATCTCAAAAATCGCACCGCGCCACAACGAGAGGGATCTTACAGGCCCAAAAGGGCGCCTGATTCCCCTAGGAAACGCCGGTGAACCAAAAACAACCGACTGCTTACAAAATGCTTGCATGCCCTAACCTCATTTCCCAGATCCCATGCACTGCCTAAAATGGGCCCCAAACCGTGTTACAAAATGACTGCCCCGACGTCATTTTTTAAACCATGTTGGCCAATTTTTTTCTCTTACAAAATAATACAAAATATGATCCGCCCCGCACAACGACGTTTCAGATTTCAAAATGCCCCCGATGTCCCGCGCCTGCCACATGCACAAAGTGGACATAGCTCAAAAAACGAGTACGGCGCGCTAGTAAAACACAGAAGTATAGACAAGAAGCCTAGAAGTATCCTAGAAGTCTGCTGGGGGCAGGTAGACACAGGTGCGCGGGCCACCGTTTCGTGCGAGACCTCCTTCGAAAACAGAAGATGAGGGAACTCTTGCGCTGCAAGGGTCACCAAATTTACCAGACACGCCGGAAACCACCTCGAATGAACCGGGCCTTAACTCCTTATGAGCCCCAAGTGTGGCGACACTGTTTTGGGGAAAAGCCGCTCCATGGCCCATTGGATCGCACAATGATCCGGACGCGCCATTTCTTTTTGTGGGCCCAGGGGCTGGTCCAACATCACGAGGCTCAACACTGGTTCTTCGTGTCCGGAGAAGCGGCGAAGCCGTTGGCCCGTCTGCAAGGACCATTCGTTGATTTCCTCGGCGTCGACAATGGGGTTTCCAGCCCATGTTCGAAAAAATGCCAACCCTGGATGGCAATGTGGGGGTGCCACCCACTTGGCTACTGTGAAACTGGGTTAATACCGTTTGAGTAGCAAATCAATTTACCTTCCCCCAGAAGTAGCCGATCAGGTTTTGTCAATCCGGGGTTCACTTTGCAGCTCCATTGACAAGATGTGATTCGGTTCATGCAAGCAAGATGTCATTCGGAAAAAAAACGCGCTTAAAGTCTGTAGGAATTGTGTTTAGGGCAATGAAATTCTGAAGCCACTGAAAAAATGCAGGTGCATCGCCCTCGAGA
>BGPT01000560.1:371814-421814 GCA_003297045.1 Symbiodinium sp. clade C Y103 | reverse complement strand
GAAATCCATTTGCCAGTCATGGCGGCATTTCAGACAACCGAAATTTGTCCTGTTGCGTGACAGGTTTGCTGGGATGGGAATCCAAACTCCTTGAAACCAACAACCCATGCCGCAAGTTCATCATTTTCATCACTTGAATGATCCAAAAACAAACATGTGCTAGGAAACTCTGAATAGCTTCCCTGACTTCTAGGAAGATCTATACAGCCAGCAAGATCAATTCACTCCTACCTCCAACAACAGACCAAACCACCCACCCAAACCACCAGCAATTCACTAGTTGAACCATCCAACTTCCCGAAGCAAAAAGAAACAAAATCCACCAAAAAACGCCTGGGTTCCAAGCACCATTCCTTCGCAGTGGCATCCGTTGCGCCCGTGAAGATCCGCTTCGTGGTGGCGTAGATGGCGTTGATTTCACCGTCGTGACCGAAGCTAGCCAGCTCTTCACCAGTGCTGAGGTCCCACTCACACACTGACCTTGGTGAGCTGAGGTTGCTGTTCCCCTGCAGATAAAACAAACTGAATGTGATAGTCACAGAAATGCCATTAAGGAATATTGGAAGGAAGTTTAGAAGTCAAACTTCCGACAATGTGGACAGATGGAAAGAAGCCAAGATGGGAAGAGCCAGGGAAGAGAGAAGCTCAGACAGGGAGAAAGTCAGAAGTAAGAAGATCAGAGAGGAGAAAGTCAGAAGAGAGCAGATGCAGGTGCACGAAAAGGTAGGAAAGTCGCGAAACACTGTTTTTTTCAATTTTTTTATGGCTCTGGAGGGTCGAAAAGTAGGCTCGCTAAAGCGGCGGGTGCGGAGCCTTGTGGGGAGATGAGAGATGAAAAATCGCACGCTGTTGTGGCGCGAAGCACATTTGGAAGTAAACAGTGTTAAAAACTGACGGTCTCGGAATACTTTTTTGGAAGTTGAGGTGCAAAAAAAGTGCACAGCGTTGTCGCGCAAAGCGCATTTTGAAGTCACAATGTACAAAACAAGTCACATCCGAGCCACTTTTGCCACTTGAGGTGTTGAACAAGTGCATGCCGTTGTGGCGCGAAGCACATTTTGAAGTAAAAAGGTACAAAACACCTCATGCTCGGAGCACTTTTGGAAGTTGAGATGTTGAAAAAGTGCACACCGTTGTGGCGCGAAGCACATTTGGAAGTCCCTTTACACCATTGTCGGACCACTTTTGGAAGTTGCGATGTCGAAAAAATGCACGCCACTGTGGCGTGAAGCACATTTGGAAGTCAAAATGCTACAAACACCACACGTATGGAGCACTTTTGGATGTTCAGACTTTGTTTTGCGCGGCACGCGAAAGGGATTTGGCACCCTTTCAAAAGTGAGCTAAACGTGTAGGTTTTGTGGCATTTTCACAAACGATCGCAGGCGTGGGACATTTGAAGACAATCTGCAAAGATGCATTTCGCGTGGCAGGCGCCGTGCAAGAGACATATCGAGCAGACATGTTCAGAGGTCAGGGCACAGATTTTCAAGAATCAGATCTTCAGGTTTGCTACGGTGATTTTGCGTGACAGGTGCAGCACTTCGTATGACCTGGCTTCTCACTTTTGGGCGGCAGGCGCAATACTTTAGAGAGATGGACTGGAAAAATCGTAAAACGCATTGGTGGGAGGCCATCAGCTGCACACTCAACTTTCCATTTTTGATGGAAGTCTCGCAGCAGAATTGTTTCGTTTTTGGTGTGGCCGCCTTGGAAAATGGAGGAAGTCTCGCAGATTTACTTCGTTTCAGAACGTTGCACTACACTAAACTACACTACACTACGCTACGCTACGCTATGCTACGCTACGCTACAGTCAACCACAACTACAACTACAACTGCGACCACCATAACCCTACAACTTCACTGCACTGCACTACGGCTACAACCACTAAAACCAAAACCACAACAACAACAGCAACAGCAACAACAACAACAACAACAACAACAACAACAACGACAACGACAACGACAACGACAACGACAACGACAACGACAACGACAACGACAACGACAACGACAACGACAACGACAACGACAACGACAACGACAACGACAACGACAACGACAACCACAACGACAACAACAACAACAACAACAACAACAACAACAACAACAACAACAACAACAACAGCAACAGCAACAGCAACAGCAACAGCAACAGCAACAGCAACAGCANAACAACAACAACAACAACAACAACAACAACAACAACAACAACAACAACTACTACTACTACTACTACTACTACTACTACTACTACTACTACTACTACTTCAACTACATGACAACTACAACTGCAACTACAACGACCAACAACAACACCTACAACAACTACACCTACAATTACAACCACCACTACAACTACAACCACAACTACAACTACAACCACAACTACATCTACAACTACATGCACAACTACATCTACAACCACAACTACATCTGCAACTACAACTACATCTACAACCACAACTACATCTACAACTACAACTACTACAACTACAGCTACAACTACTACGACTACAGCTACAACTGCAACTATACCACTCCAACCACGATACAACAACATTCCAACAACACTGCGCTCCCTCCAACCACTTGTCGGTCCATCAGTGGGTTCGCTCTGCGATCCATCATTCACAGCAACCAACCTCTCCTATAGGTTTCGTATCTTTGAAACTTCGCCACCGCCTTGCGCGGTACCACTGGTAAGTATTTAGCCTATATATGCGGATATCATACGTACATGCTTGTACATACAATGAAAAGTTACATATATATATATATATATACATGAGAATAATGTGCATATATGGTGATATAGGGTATTAGCCCAGGCTTACTTAGATATATGGTTTGCATGGTATATCACGTGGGCAAATATGTATTAAATACAATGTACTTTATATATACAACTATATACCTGCAACTTCCTAGGGTGAAAAAAAGGTTTTTCCAAACAAGAATGTTTTTTCCTTGAAATTGTTTTTTTTTTCCACACTGCGATTTTTACTAATCCTCTGTTTTCTTGCACTTCGGTGTGTCGGATACAGTTCTGTACCGACCTTGCAAGAAACCACAGGGTATTTGATTGCGGAAACGTGCGAATACATGCGAATACATGCGAATACTATATATATATATATATGTCCCATCTAGCCTACTGAATTTGGCAAACTCTTTAAGAAAACTAGATTTGCGGCTTGTCATTTTGCGGATTCAGATTGAATAGCTTGCAACCTAACGCAACATGAAGCATTCAAATGCCAAGCTACGGTTTGTCCACTTGGAACTGCGATTTTTGCCGGCGAAACTGCGATTTTTGGCGTGTTTGTTTGAAGCATCTGATCTCCTGATCTACATTACTCTGCATTTGTGTGGCTAGTGAAGAAGCAATGCAGCAAAGTCACTCAGACCATTCTGACGCCCCAAAAACGCGGAGAACGAGAAAAGAAAGTTTTGGGTAGCAGTTGTATAGCCCTTAGAAGTCAAACAAGGGGCAGGTCATGGACTAAACCGACGCCATGTACTGTTCGTAGCCCACGGAAAAGGTGGGGAAATCCAAATTCAAGTTTTTGCTTGAAACCAGAAGATTTTTTTCACTCAAAATATTTTTGGAATTTGGCTAAGCAAGAGGAGGTTGCAGGTATATATATATGTGTGTGTGTGTACAGTCTATACAAATGAGATATGGAGATCGAAAAAATAATGATTGGAATTCATTGGGTTGGCTCAAGGAATGCCCAAGGAACAAAAACATACAAAAACTAGGGGAACCAATTTGAAATGGTAGACAGCGAAGCATGGCAGGAGGCCTCAAAAAAAGTGCGGTAAAACAAACAAAACATTGTCCCCACCGGGTCCCCCCCGCCAGGTGACGGTCTCTAGATGTCAACAAAAAATGAACTCCATCCTTCTTTGCTTCTTCCCTCCTAGTCTCCTTCCCTGCCATCTCGTCACCTCTGTGGGCAGCATAATGAATTCGATATCGCGAGCTCCGGATGCAGTGGGCCACGCCTGAAACCCGAAGTCTAGATCGCGAGCTCCGGATGCAGCTGGACACGCATGGACCCGAACCCTTTCCGGATGCAGCTGGACGCCATATGGACCCGAACACATGCCAGAGAGACCATCAAACAGAATGCCAGACAAAACGCCAGATGTCAGAATATATGTCAGATAGAATGCCACATAGAATGTCAGAACATGTTTCAGATAGAAAGTCAAAAAAATGCCTCATGAATGCAGAATAGATGTTAAATAGAACGCCAAACGCAATGCCAGAATAGATGCCAAACAAATGTCAAAATAGATACCAAACAGAATGCATATGCCGGAAAGAATGTCAGAACTGATGCCAAATAGAATGTCAGAGTATATGCCAGAAAGCATGTCAGATAGAATGTCAGGGTATATGCCAGAAATAATGTCGTATAAATGTCAGAAAAAATATATATAACATTTTATCATATTGATGTTGTATGCCAAAAAGATCCAAAAAGTAAATATTTCCAGATGATATGTCAGAAACGTCTCAGAATAGTGTGTCAGGGTGGGGAGTTCCGTCCTGATTAGTGTGTACGCCTCCCCCCCCCTCCCCCTCCCTCAAACAAATGCTATACTCTCTTTAAAGTTGGTTCCTCAAAAGCCAGTCCCCAGAGCGGAGACAATCCTACATTTTAGTAATGGTTTTAATTGGCGACAATTGAACTCTTTTTTCTGGTGAACTTGTAGTACTTGTAGTACTTGTAGTAACTGTAGCGAGTGGGGTTCAACATGTTGATTGCGATACCTTTTGCACATCAAGTTTTTAAAGGTGTGGTAAGAGGAAGAGGAAGAGAAAGAGCAAAAGAAAGAGGAAGAGGAAGAGAAAGAAAAACGACATTGGATGATTTAGAAACGGCTTGGACTTTGAAATGTTAAAGTGCTTTTGGAAAAGGCTTGCCTTTCTTCTCTTGGCTCCAGAATCACCTCAGGAAAAGTTTGCTGCAATTGTGAGCCCAGAAAACAAACCTACTAAAGTGAACTGGACCCTCTCATGGCCCAGTGCCTTGAACATTTGTGGAAAAGCTGTTCTTTAATAAGGGTTTAATAAGAGATTGGATTCTTTTCTGGAAAGGCAGACAAGCACTGTTTTCTTTGAAAAAAATCTCACACAAACAAACATTTTAAAAAACAATGCAATGAACAAATTGGCATGCCAAAATTCGTGGCCACAATAGTAAAGCATTCATCAACACAGGGGTTCGTAATAATTTAGGTCTTCTTAGCCGCAATAGCGAACCTAGCTACTAATTAATCAGGATACAACATTAAGGATTTTTTTGAGCTACAACCGTATCAGACATGGTGAAAAGTAAACATGGCTTCCTTCAGCAAATGTTCCTTGCAACCCATTTGCGCATAGCACCTTGTCTGGTACCTGGAATTTATTGTAAATTGGATTCTTCTTGGATCAGAGGAATTCTTGAGTAAAGGCCTTCAGAATGAAGGGAATTGAGCCGATGCCCTTAAGCCTTAAACGCAAAAAATGGCGGAAAGGATAAAGATGATACGCGGCGGGATTCATAGAAGAGGTCCACATGTTCAGACAACCCTTACTTGACATGTCCAACCAAAATATAGAAGGGACAACAAATAGAACTGCGCAGAGGTAACTGCCGCACAGTTTTCAGGTGTAACCTTGATGGATAACATGCTATCATTTGCGGCAGCAAGTGACTTGTCACAAATCACCGCATCACCGACCCCTTGAGGAATAAATTGATCCACTGGCTCACTAGCCCAATCACAAGCACTTGCATCCATTTGCATCTATATATTTGCAAGATAACATGCCCCACAAGGCCTCGAAACACTAGCATATGGATGGAAAACTCACTCCGGAACTCCAATTGGCTTCCCCCTTTTTTAATACGTAATATGGATGAATATGGATACAACCATAGCTCCTTAGCCCATTGCTCCCTCCATTCACCGCTGGATATGTACGAAAACTTGGCTGCAAGCTACTCCCGACTATATGGAGACGTCCTGGGCTGAGAAGGCACAATTGCTTTGGGAGTGAAACCAATGATGGAGCCCCTAATCTTCTTGTGGTTTATGAATCCCCGGATCATGAAATTGGGCGCAAAAAGATTATGTGTTTTCTGTGTGATTTTACAACATCCTATGCAGCAATTTTCGAGCAATTGCCAACCCCTAGGTGGCCGCCGTGGCGAAACGACAATCCAGTAACTGACCATGCCACCATGACAAGTCATAGGTCGAATGCAATCAGCGAATGCATACATGGCTAAGCCTGCGCTATAAGCTTGGATATTCACCCAGCCTGGTATATAATGCAAATACAAACGCCCAACATGACCCAATAATTGACGGCACATGCATTCAATTCTGCACATATCTCTTTATAGAACTAAACCACTAAACCATCAAACTACCGCTACTCATCCAAGGTTTGCCTTGACTATTGAAAGCGCCTCAAAAAATCTACGACATGAGGGTGCACCTGTGCATTTCAGATCAGCATAGCAGAAAGCAGAATCAAGATACTTCATTGGAAATGAAACAGTTGACATGGACCCCTAATGTGAAAATGTGTGAAAGCATCAGAATTTTGCCAAATATCATCAGAATCAAGCTTTCCGCAAGCATGAACACTTGTTGATAACACACCGTTCCCCTGACCATGGTGCTCCGATGTGCTCCGATCCTTCCAAGCCATTCCATGTCGCCAAGCGTCGCAAAGAACATGTCGCCTCGTACGAACATGCAAGCTTTGTGCACGTTCGGTGCTGGAAACTCGTGCTCACATTCGCCTCCGGCGTCAGCATAGGGCACCCAGGCTTCGGGAACACGACAACATCTTTGAGACTCCAAAATGAATAATCCCATCCCCCTAAATCGTGTGGAAATTCAACACCAAATCATGTTTCTAAGGGGGGGTTACTATTAGGGGAAAGGGATTACAATATCCATATTACATGTATATATATATATAAATCCAATGGTAATGCATCGAGTGTCATAGGTGGATTTAAATGGACTTGAGATTTGTGGGGGGAAAGATGGGCAATCATATTGTGAAATCGTGAACTTATTTCTTATATCTGCACTGATTGACTGTATGCAACAGAGGGGACTGGTTGATGTTGCTTAGACTTTGTCAACTAGAAATTGCATGGAAAAGAAAGAAACACACAATAATTCAAGGCAGAAACGTAGCAATTTGCTCAATTCACCTGGCCCCTACAAAGTAGCACCTTTCTTTTTGGGCTTTTCGCAATGACCAAATCTAATTGCTCTTACCACAAAAAATTAGTCCCAAGAAAACTTATTGCTGTTGGTTTCCTTTGCGATAACAAAGTTGGCTGTCGGCTTCACACTCTGAAGTCAATGGTGCAAATGGTTGTTTTGCCCAGCTACCCATGACCCCCTGTGTCCACAGACATATATGTTGTATGATGTTGTATTCGGAAAAATACACATGCCCAAAGATTTGCCTTGTTTTCTAAGTTGTCCCACGTTGTTTTGCTTTTGTCCTGATTTTTTCAGCAGATGGTGCAACACGTTGGATCAGATTGGAAGTATATATATATATACCATTATATATTGAAGACCGCGCTTGGCAGTTTGGATGTTGGGCATGCGTTCCTCATTTGCTGCTTGCCTAGGCACATGGCGACCCACATCTTCAGCTTCAATTATAAAATAATTGATAATAATTACCTGGCAACACTGCAATCTGTTGAACGCACAATCCTTTCTGTTCGAGTCACCGACCCAACCAAGGTGGTAAATATTGATAAATGAAAAGGTAAAAAAGTATGTAATGGTATGTGGTCCAACAAATGGATCCATGAGAAACCAAAGACCCCCCAAATATATATATATATATTATATTGAAAATCCTTCGGAACCCACCTTGGTTGTAGTCTATACCGTAGTTCTATTCTGTTTGATTGGTTAGCAGCGCTTGGCTTGCATTGTCAGCCTCAGCACGAAGATGTGGAGCAAGTTTTCAACATGAATCTATTTACCTATTCTGATCATTGACACTTTGTGAGTTGTGAATAAATTCAGGAAACATTTGTGCCTAGGACTGCCTGACTGGTAAGACTGGGCATTCCCGGTTCCGAAGAAAATCTTACGCACTCTCGCGCGGATTTTGGTTTTCTTATCATCTTATGCATGTTTTTGGTTTTCTGCGTGAATGAGGTTTCTATCTTTATCCGGTCTGGTGACAGTGACACGTTTCCACATTTTGGGATGTCGATTGGCAATTGGGAAGTGATCGCGGCCTTGCTGGTAGACATGGTGTGCTGTTGGGAAAACCTTTAAAGGGGGTATGCAAAAAGAATCTATATGAATCGCATAAAGGTTAGTGACATGGGTTTCCAAATTCTGATGTAATTGATTATTGAGAGAGCAAAAATGAAACCTACCATACGTGGACGTAAACACGCACAATGTGAAACCAAGTGCAGTTCATTGAGAGCTTTCGTCCTTGTGACATATAGGACAAATGACAAACCCAACCCACCCGCTACTGTTGTGGAACACATCTCAGCACCCTTGCATTTTTGGGAGGGGAACACGGTGCGTTCCAGAGAATGCATTTGTCCGCCATAGAAGAGATGGGAAAAGACATGCAAAGAAACACACATCTTAGATTATATAACTGGTGCAAGTTCTTATTTGCATGTGCACAAAGAACTTGAGGGTGTAGACTGGTAAAAAATGTACACTTGAATGTTCGAAAACAAAACAAATATTGGTTGCGAGGTTGAAAAAACGCGGGCTGAACATGTTTGCTCGGATTCAAAGTCTTGCAATGCATGATTGGGATTGCGTGTTTCTGCATTTGCAGCGGGTTAAAAACAACTTCAGAAAGCAAATGCAGGGAGGATTTCCTTTCAAAGCGAGCAAACCTCTATTTTCATTATTGCATCTGCGAAATACCAAAAATTTTTGGTCTTCTGCCGAGACCTTTTTTTTGTCTGACCAAAAAGAAAGTAGCACTTTCGAGCCTTGAGGCAGTTAGGCTTGCAGAAATGTGGGCTGAGCTGCTCAACACAGAGTTCATTTTCTGCAGGAATACCAAAACTATGCAATGAGAAGGTGCCGAGAGACTTCTGACAAAAAGGGGATTCTACCGGTCAAAGCCTTTTGAAATGGCTGCGCGTGGAAGAAAAAAGGACCCCCATGAAGCCACATTTTTTTGTCAGCGGGGTCAGCAATACCCATGTGCTTTGCGGCTTTGCACGTTGTCTGTGCTCTGGCTGTAACAATGGTCGGAGTATGGCCGGGCACATTGAGAACATTTGTCTCTAGCCATTTGCCGTATAGTTCTTGGATGCATGTGCCCAATTTTTGTCATTCCTTCTCAGGCCGAAATCTTTCACAAACACTGCTACAAATCCAACAGCCTAAGCTCATCTTGGACTTCGGAGTTGTCACCAGCTGGATCGCCCCAGATTCTCGATCCATCGACCAAGATCGCAGCAAACGCTCAGCGTGTGGCCTGAAACTGCTGGAGATCTGATGGACCTCTCTGGTGAGCTATCAGCACCACATGCTGGCCACAGGCGATGATCATCAGCCACGACTGCAGCAGCAAATGCACGATGGGTAGCCTGCAACCCGTACCCTCCTGAGCTGCTCTTGAATTGTTCTGCTATCACCACCGTGGTCCGAATCCACCCACGCAACAACCGATCCAGCTACAAGAATGGCTGTTGTACCCTGCGCTCCACGGCACTTTGGACCACTCAGAGCCGCCAAACCGGGAACCGCCCCAGGTAAATCCATCTGTCCGGATTGGAGCAAAGGCGCCAGCCGTGGCCTGAAGCAAACGGCTGAGATGCGGAGCGTTTGAAAATGCCAGTTGGGGCACGGGGCCGCTGCACATCTTTGTTGCCTCCAAGTACTGAATGACCCCAAGCGACAACTGATCCATCAAACAGAATCGCAGCAAATACAGTCAATGTACCCTGAGCTTGCTGGACACTCCTTAGCTGACTTTGGACTTCCTCGCTGTTGCCTTCATAAAAAGGGTTGCCCCGGTAACAACAGAACCGTCTTCCAGAACCGCCGCAAAGGCATGATATGTTGCCCGAACCTGCTCCACACTTTGAAGCTGCTGTTGGACTGTCACCACGGCAATCTATTCGGTCACAGGCTTTTGCTTGTCCGGCCACCTCTACTTCCGGTACAACAACTGCAAGTTCCCTCGCAGGAGCCGTTCAGACTGCAGAGACTCCAGCAGATCAGTTGGCCAAAGGACTTCTGTACCAGAATCCGGAAGTACCATGAACCCAACTTTGGAAGATTCGGAACTGGACAGATTCTGACCGTCACCGGGCAAAACCGCATCGATGTGAAGCATCGCAGCAAATGGACTCGAGAGAACTCTGCTCCCTTAACTAGAAAGCTTGAGCAAACATGTCAAACTAATGGGCATGTAGGAATGTAGGTATGTCTAAAATGTTCCAACAGCTTTGCAAGGGTTGCGAGTAGATGATAGGCGCAGTGCAACAATGCATTTGTTAGTTGATGTGTCTCGTCTTGAATCCAGGGAGAAAAAAAAGACTTGAAATTTGCATGGTCACTTGGCACAGGAAGGGGTCCCCCAGTTGCTAAGTTGTTTAGAACCCATCTGCCGGTAGATGTATTCACCATAAACCCCATGCTTACAAACCAACTTACTAACTGATGTATAATCCTATCTAGGGCTGCCTTCCCTTCCTGCACCTATGAGTTGACCAACAGGTTTCTGTGAACAATGCTGCTTGAACTTATGCAACTTTCCCCAGTACAATTGTGGCCCCCTACCACTTACAGCAAGGCTTAGAAACCAATATAAACCAATGCTATTGACAAAAAAAACTCCATATATATCTCCATATAGTTATGGGCCAGTTAGGGATGATCATGAATCACTAACCCAGTGTTGGGGAACCGTCTTGGACGGGAGCACCGACAAGGAAACAAACTTCGGCACTTCCCCACAGCACCTGAAGGCAAAGACCACACCTTGTAAACACATTGGTGTCCACAGCCAGGGGTTGCCTAGGGGCGGCAGCCGGGTATAAATCTGCATTGCAGATCTTGCCGAAGAGTTTCTACCTGTAGGAGGAGAAAAGAGAAGGCACTTGACACCACCAAGGAAGCAACCAGGTTAACAGCACATAGATCGGAAACGGCTTCACCTGGGTGATTCTGCGTGGGTCATCCTTCATCAGCCAAGTTGCCCACGTGACGAGGTACTTTTCGGTCCCAAAGAGAACGGCATTGCCACCTCTATGGTCAAAGCTACGAAGCTCTTCCCCTGTCTCCAAGGACCATTCACGAATCACATCATCATCATGCGAGCTATACAGCATGCCATTGCAGGCTGCAATGGAGTTGGCGGGGCTGTCGGTGGTGATGCTTCGCGTCTCAAGCCTTGGAAATGAGTTGCAACTGGGGGAAGTGGAGCAACACCAAGACAATGGCCTTCAGCCCGCACCATCCCAAGTCAACATCCAACAACTCAACTAGAAGGTATTTGAACCGTTGACCAGGACCTGTACAGGGAAAAAACAATATCCCGCCTAAGTCATGCCTATAGGGTGGTTTTGAGAGCATTTACCATTGTGAACGCCGTATGCAAGAAGTCATGCCCAAGTCATGCTTTATATTTTTCTGCATGGAACGCTGTTTTTCAAAAAGTAAAGCATGTGAAACAGCATCGAACGCGAGGATCATCCCAGGCTCGGTAATGTCACCTACATAACTGGTTCAATTTTGCGGGTACACCATGGCACAAAGGAGGTAAATATACCGTCGCCACGGAATATATACGGAATATCTTTCGCTTTTCTTTCGCCACGCATTTTATTGCTGATATTCCCTTTCTTGCCAGGTATCTTCCCAGTTGTGGCCAATAAACTCCCGACGCCTCTTGCCGCTAAAACATACGAAAGGATGTTGCCTCATTCTAAACTGGCACCCAAGATACCTTCAAACAAGGTAGCCTGAGTGCCAAATCTATTTCCAACTGTGGTTGCCTTAACACGCCGCTACTCTCCACCCAGCTGTCTAGACACCCGCATCGGCCCGCATCCCCTAACCTATCCAGCCGGTAAGACTCTGCTCCAAGGTGCCCATCCTTCACGTTCCAACATCGGATGGTGCTATCCCGGGAGCTGCTGCACAGCATGAAGTCGCGTTCCCGCTGCTCGTATTCCTGATCCAGCCCAGCTGCTGCCAGTCCCCGGTTCCAGGCATCGTACAAGGCTTTGAGGGAGGCGGAAATGGCGATGACCACGGAAATCAGCATGTAGTAGTTCCTGCAATGTGGGGCCGGCCAGTTCTGTTGGTTGTTCAAGCAATCTTACTATATAGGTAAATCTACCCATGAACCAAAATAAAACGTTAAACCGACTTACCTATCTAGCATGAAGCAAACCCATAATCCATTCCCATTTTGACCGGATTTTTCTTCCACACATCTATTAATGTTGGGATTGGTTCATTATTGGGCTTTCCATTTCGGACACACCCCTGGCATCTGGCAGTGGGAAAGCATGGGAAAGCCATGAATCATTTTTTTAAGCTAGCCTCCAGTAGACCAAGCATAGCTATGGAAAGCCACCCTGAAAGTAGATCCAAAGGAAGCGATCACGGATTTCAAGAGCTTTTGTATTTTTAGTGCTGATACTTATTATGGGAAATAGCCGGGTTTGACTCATCTCTATTGACTGGAAACAACATTATTTGTTCATCTGCTTTCCACCTTACAGCTTCCAAATCACTCATCTGCCACCGTTCAAGTCAGCTGGGGCTTCGCGCCTCCGTACCTTGATGAAATAGATGATCTGCAGAATGGCTTGTGGCATATCCTCTCCTCAGTTTTTTCTACGATCCGCTTGAGGTATGAATCAGGAGCCGTCATCCCAAGAACATCACGCAGCATCAATGGCAAGGTCCCAATCACAGAACAACTGTACCTCAATATATGGAAGGATTTACGATTTTGTTTTCCGCGTTTTCGGGGATCCTTGTCTTTATTTTCTTTTGGTGGCTTCAGCACGTCCCAAAATGATCCAAAATGCAGGTGTATAAAAACACTAATCAGATCATCTGTGACCTACCCTTTGTTTGCAATTTCTTTCATGACAAAAACACGGTTTGTCTGCTAAAATATCATCTCTTCTTGATTGAGTAACTCTCACTTTGTAACTCCCTATTTCATTGAAAATACTTAGCTTTTCTATAGTCTATCGTGCCAAATCGCATGTTTTCTTGATTGAAATAAATTGGTTTGTCTGAAAATCATGTATCCCAAATCCCATGGGTCATGATTGTCATCACTTCCAGCTGCCGGTCGCATGAGTATATGGGTCTTAGCATGTCAAAACCAAGCTGGTGAAAAGCAGGATAGGCTAGGTTGAATTTCGATGTATTTCTGGGAAGTCATCCCCGAGAAACATGGTAGCATCGGAACATATCGGAACAGTTCATAGGATAGGCAAATGAATTTTGTCTCCGACTATCCCACATATAGACTTTATATGGAATTTATATGGACTTTATATGGGTATGGGTCAAAATTGGCTACCCCAATCATTGGATGGTTAATACCAAAAATTGACTGAAATCTGTGGTCCCCCAAGTCTTAATTTTGACCCATACCATATGACTTTATTGAATTTCCCAGTTTTGTGGTGGTGAAACGCCACTTATTTGGTCTAAATGTCCCCACATCTCAAAATGGTTTGCCCAGTTTCCAATGGTTCGCACGGCAGCCAGCAAGTTCCAAACCCATTTCTGATCCGCGGGGAGGGTCACGCAGTTGGCCAGCATGTCCATGTGCAACAGCTTCAACAAACACGCTTGGGAGGGGTCCTGGCAAGGCAGGATGTTGGATGGATGTGAAAAAAGTAAAAACATGGGCGATTGTTTTTTAGTTGGAAAACTTTATGATAACAAACACATACAAACACGGCTTTAGAAGAATCTTGCTTCTGGAACACATTGGAACTCAATTTGTTCTGAAAACAGAAGGCTCGGTTTGGGGTTGTCAAGATGATTTTCTGCAACTGCAAATGGCAGTTTTGTTGTGGTGCCATTGTGCAATGTCCGATTTTCTGAAGTCAGTTGGCAACTAAAAATTGACCGCAGGTCAACCGAATCTGAAAAAAGGCAAGAGCCAGCAAGTCCTGGGAAGAGAGGATGAACATCACATTCCATTGGAAGAAGCATATGCCCACCCTGGCGTTGATCCCCGGCGACTGACAAGGGGAAAGTTTCATTGAATATCAACAATCCTCAGGGCATGGCAGGAACACTAAGGATAGGACACGTATTAAGAACTTCTAAGATGATATTTGATGCTATTAGCACTAATAACGATGTTTATGTAAATCGTGATGCACAAGTCGAAAGTTTTTTGGGCAACCTCAATTGATAGCAGCAGTTTGGTTCAAGGCAGTACTGTAAGAACAAACAACTTCAATGCCATGAGCGCCGATGTTTTAGAAACAAATCAGTAGCAAGAGTGTCCCTTGTGTTCAACTTCATTTCTCTAAGAGCACTTTCAAGTTTCTAAAGGATGTTGATGTTAGTAATGTTGATGTTAGCGGAATTCCGAAAAACAATACCTTGGATACATTGACTGATACATTGTTTTAAGTTTAAAAGATAACATAAAGCTATTTTGTCCAACTGAAAACCGAAGGCAGAGTTGTAGCTAATCCACTGCTTCAATGTGGAGGCAGTCTAAAGATGTCTAAAGTCTAAACACTCAAAAAATAGACACTGTTGCCAGTTTAGATTAGTCATCAAGAGAAACAATGTTTACATTATAGCATTGACTTGGAAAAAGCCGACATACAACCCCCTATTCAACGAGTTTTCAACAAACGTTCAGTTTGTAAAATCTAGTAAACAAATTGTAAAGTCTATGCACCATGCTATCGAGTCCAACCAGAAGTCCAGCACGTATTTCCAACCCCTCCCTGCTTCCAGGACGCAAATAGGCGATGCCCATGGCATTTCCTAGTGTCTGCGCCAACGGATCATCACGACAGGATTTGGCAATGAACATCGCAGTGGCATCCGTGTAGCTATCCACAAAACCTGCTGGTGATTGAGCCGTCCCCCCAAAGACAAATGAGAGTCTTGGGATTTTTTGCGTTGACGATATTGAACAACGTCTCTAAACCAAAGTTTTTGGGATGATAATCCCATTGTTTCTGTTTGAACATAAAAAAGAGAAAAGCTTGTTTCAAGCACATCCAAATCACCCATGAAGGATGGTAAGAACTTCAGCAGGACATCCAAAACTCCGATCTGGTCCCATGACACTGCTGGTTCCTGCCTGGGCGCACAAGTCAGGACAAAACTCGTATCCACGATGCAGGATGCTTGTTCTAGCTGGGATTCCCAACAAGAGAAGGAAACACTAAGACCATACCAAGAAAATCGCCAGTAACTCGTTCGATCCCTCAGATCATTATTTGGGGATGATCATGGATCATCACTACTATGGCGGGCAAAAGGAGTCGTTGGACTTTCACGGAATCATTCTAACTTCAGATTGGCCACACCATCAGCCACAATTCGGAGCATTTGGTCACTGCAAAAAGGCCCAAGAACTCCATGTGCGTTTCCCAGAAGAAGCCATTATCACCTGGTCAAAGGATGTCAAAGGCTAGTTCCAGACCCTTTCAAACAAATCAGTCACTGGGAATTATTCATGATCCCATTGTCCATGGGTAATCTTAAAACACTACGGTGTGCCATTTCTGATTGATAAAACGCAAGCCCCTATCTATTCAATCACATTTGGCAAAGCAATCATATGCAACTACTTGCCAAACTAGCCAGCCCACACCCAATTTGTTCCCCACTTCCCCACATGCGGAATGGAAAACCGACTGCGCATTCACAAAAGAACAACAAACAAATGATGACAAATGCAAAACAGAGAACAGCTCGCTTCCCGGCGGTGCAAATAAGGCAGGCCCATCGAAGCACAAATATACACAAGTGTGAGGCTGATCAGAAAACACCTGGCTGCAGCAATTGGTGAAAAATGTTGGCAAGATTTGACGTGATTTGCCCCCCTGAACTGTAGCGCTTGGGAGTCATGCAGGAAGACAAACTGCGATAATTTGATTCAAGTTTGAATTGCCGTTTCGCAAACATTTATACAGAATTATACAGATATTTTTTGAACAAAACTCATAGGCTTTCATCGGAAGCAGAATGGGTGCAAACATTTTTGAAGAGTATGCGTCACACGGTTCCAACTTGCTTCATGAAAAGTGAACAAGTCAAATCCTCTCAGCAAACAGCGACACATTGGTTTGCAACTTAGACTTTCTGACTAGGCTGTCAGTAGACTGAAATGTATTTTGGGGTGTGAAAACTGGCCTTTCCATCCTTTCCCTCCATATACTTGGCTGCTAGTCGCTAGGCGGCTGGTTTGCCAATGGAAAGAAACCATCCTTTCAGGTTCACCGCCAAATTTGTCGGGAAAGAATTGTCAGAATGTTAAAAAGAACCCTCTACATACTTCCAACTTTCCAAGGGCCATCTTTGAATCTCCCAAACTTGCCTGGAACCGTCCAGAAATCCAGAAACCAACAAAAAACAAAGCAAACGCAGGAGTGCCTTCCCTTCCAATTGGCAAAGGATATGCAGCACATGGGCTTCTAGCTCTCCTTAAAAACCGTTAATAGCTGAGATGCTAAATCGGATTTATATATTTAGAAATATTACAAAATAGATCAATTTAGTATAACCCACCAAAAAGATTCGAAAGTAATTCCACACCTGCCAGGTAAGGGTCGCTAGATTTGATCAGAATTGCCTTCTCCTTCTCGTCATCCTTCTCGTCCTCGCTCCTTGCTTTTTCCTTTTCCTGCCGGACCTCAACAGCAAGCTCCAGATCTCAGTGGGCACTCAGTGGGCAATGCCGGGCCTTAGAGGGCATTGCGGGACCTCAACCGCACTGCCGGAGATCAACCACGAGCTCCAGTGGCCACCCCCGCACCTCGACCGCCAGCGCCAGATCTCAGTGGGCACTGCCCACTGAGATCTGGCGCTCGCGGTTGAGGTCCAGCAGTGCCCATGTCAGAGAGAATGTCAGAATAGATGGCAAATAGAATGCCATAAAAGAATGTCAAATAGAATGCCAGACTGAATGCTAGAATAGATGCCAGAAAGACTGCTAGAATGAATGCCAAATAGAATGGCGGGATAGAATGTCAGAATATATAGGTGCCAAATAGAATGCCAAAATAAAAAGGTCAGAAAATATTTCAGATAGAATGTCAGCGGGTGGGGGTCACTCGAAGAAAGTATTTTTTGTCTAGCTCATGATGTTTCAATGCTCTTTTGTAAGATTGACTGTACCTTTCCATCTTTCTTGCCACCATGGCACTTTCGCAGTTCCAAATACCGGGCGTTCTCCATCCGAATCTTTTGGGACCGTCGTTGGGCCCATTGAGTCACCTGGTTCGCCCTTTCTTCCGGCGAGACATGACCAGAATCCAAGGCGTCCTGGTCGTCCTCCAATTCTTCCTCCAATTGGCAAGTCGTGAATTGGTCCCTCCCACCTGAAATAGGATAGCCAAGGGAGTTTATGTGGATGCAAAGGGACTATAAGCATGATATGTAAAAAATGAAGATATATTGAACATCAGTAAATTTAATGAAATATTATATATATATATACGATGCTCTGAAAATGGCAACAGATCAACGATCATCCTGCCCGTCCTTGGTGAGCGAGCCCATGCCTGCATGGTGGCTCCTAAACCTTATAGCAGTACTCGTGCGGTTCAAGGGCACAGGCGGCACAGGCCTGGTTGCGGTTTGAACGTGTTTCTTGCAGAATGTGTATCCTTGCAATAAGATTTAGTCTGAGTAATGTCTGTGTTGACACCCAACAAGATGTTCAGCTAGAAACTATACGAACCAACTTGAAGACCAAGCTGACCAAGGTTATTAATTAATCAGTTGAACCTCCATCATCATGTTCCAATAAATCAGACTAGAATTCAAAAATTATAGCTGTCGCCATGGCCTTAAACAAAACTCCATCCATCACCCCCTGTTTCTGTAAGCACCAGTCCAATTACAAGCAGCGTAGCATCGATGCAGTTGACTAAGCGTAGGACTGCGTAGGATTATTACTTACTCATGAAGTCAACTTTCAAGCATAGCCCACCCCACCCCATCTGGGGTTGCATCACGTAATGTGCAAGTGCCAAGGCACCCCACCCCACACAATCTCTATAACGTAACATCATGTAGCGTGCAAATGCCAAGAGACGTTATATAATGTTATATAATGTTATAATTATATAGTTTAGTCACCCCACTCCACCCCACCCCACCCCACCCCATCTCAAACAGAACATCACGTAGTGGTGCCAAGACGTTATTACCCCACCCCATCACACCCCATGTCTAACGTAGCATCATTAAAAACCGTCAGTCATTTTCCCCAGCGTCGTTGACAGGGCTGGCAGCGAAAACAAGAACATGTCTTCTGGGAGGGTGAAGTTGTCCACGCCCCGCTCTGGGATGAACAATCCGAAAAAATAAATCGACAAACACAACAAACAAATAACATACAATAAAATTGAATTAACACCAGCAAGACCCAAGAGACTGGTATGTCCCTGCGTCAACTTCCGCTTGGCCACTCTCCGCTCGCTGCAGCGCGACTGCAGAGGACTTTGCGCTCTGCCGGGCATGTTGTTTGTACTTCAGCACGCATATGCTCGAAAGGAGGAGAAGGCACGAAGTGCCAGCAATGACACTGCCAAACAACACCTCCCCACAGTGGGGCGTCCCACGTTGTTGGCTAAGTTGGTTGAAATCACCATGATAGCCGTGGCTAGCGGGTATTGACCAACTTGTAACTACAGGACACCAAGTGCGCAACGGGATGTAACAAGTTGTAAAAACATGTTGCACAACGGCCGGGTTTGATCAAGGTCAAGGCCACTGAAACTGATGTCCCACACATCCCTCTAGTTGGTTGATAATGCTAGAGATTTTAATAATGATGTGCAATATCGGAGACAACTTAACACATATTTGGCGGTTCACAACAGTTATTATAGTAAGTGCATGGGTATCACTTTCAGTACGAGTAGTACCGCACAAGGCGGTGGCGGAAGTTTCAAAGATAGTAAGCCTGTAGGAGAATTTGGTTGTTGCGACGCCTGGCTGGCAGAGCGAACCCACTGATGGACCGAAAACTGGTTGAGGCTCTGAGTCTCTGTCCCTCTATTTCTTTATGTTTCCGCTTCTCTGTGTCTCTCTTTCTCTCTCTTTCTCTCTCTTTCTCTCTCTTTCTCGTTCTTTCCATCTCCCTTTCCCATCTCTCTCTCTCTCTCTGTCTGTGTTTATCTGTCTATCTATATACCTATCTATCTATCTACCTAGCTATCTATCTATCCATCCATCTATCAACAGCAGTCAACCAACAGTTTGAACATTGGCCGCTTGAGCACAGAAATTTGTTTGTTGAGCTGCTTGCTTTCCAAGGAATCACAAATTGGTTCCGGAGAAGCATTCTGTGCTTTGGGGGAACAAAAAATACGCTTCTTAGGTTTTTTGCGGTCACATGACAGGGGAAAATGTTGCTTTGGAAACCAACTGCCTTCTTGCCAATTAAAGCCTGTGAAAACTTGGTGAAAACGTCGTTAAAACTTGGTGACAACCTGGTGAAAACTTGGCCAAAGCCTGGTGACAATCCGAAACCTGTAAACACCTGGTGAACAAACTTGGTTAACTCACAGAGGTTCCTACAAAAAATATCAAAAATTGAGCAAAGAAGTGCTTTACATCATTGAAATCAACCAAAAGGTTCCGCTTCGAATTTGCTAGACTGAAATCGTTTTGATGTTGAAATGTCAACTGTTTTCGCTTTTTGGTCCAAAACCTGGTGAACACCCGGTGAAATTCCAAAAATTGGTAAAAGCCTGCTGACACTCCACAAATTGGTGAAAACAGCGCGAACATTTAAATTCTAAAACTTGGTGAAATGTGAAGACTAAGTGAAACCCTCATGAACATCCAAAATCTGGTGAAATCTTGGGCGAAGTTCCAGCATTTTTTTCGATCTCATGGTGAAAACATGTGAAAACCTGGTGAAAATCCAAGGCCTGGTGAAAACCTTGTGAAACTCTCGCATCTCCGTGAGCATGGCAAAAATGTTGAAAAAAAAGGTTTGCGGTATTCATGGAAAACTTGTTGTTGCAATCTGGACCCAAGATGGTTTGCTCAAAGGCGCTTCTTCGTCCTCCGTACCCAACCGCCAAGCAGCTCAGCAAATTTGTTGTGACACGCTTTGCTAGATAACTCCTATTTGTGGCATCTTAAGAAGGTTGCTGTCTTTGAATTCCACTTTATAGTTAATTTGCCGCTCTCAAAATCAAAATCTATTGTTCCGTGCATCATGTTGAATCCAAACTTCAATAGGTGACAACGCGATTTTTGCTACTGTCCGTTTGTTGTTGGCTCAAGAATATTCACATAGCAACACCCAAAATATAAATAAACGTGTAATTTACTGCTACTCTTCAGAATCAGGTTTCATCACCTTCTATATATCTTAGATTCGGTGTTGCTATACCAAAAAATCCTATGAATTCCCATGCGTTTAGCATTGAACCCCAACTCAATTCAGAAAGGTACGCACTATGGGCCCCAGTTTCTGTATGACCTTAATTTGCATAGATCTTGGATAATAGTTCTTCTCAAGACTTTGAGAACAGCTAAAATAGCTCTCACTCAATTCCCATCTGCCCCGGTGGCGCCTGCCGTTTCCAAAGGGTTTCTCTGTCCAAGGCAGCGGTGCCCGTTTCGTTTTTGTGGTGGAGGAAAGCATGACTTTCGAGGGCCTTGGAGGCGTTGGAGGTCTAGGACGTGACGCAAAACCCAGCTGGTATGGTATGTTTGGTTGTTATCAGCTGGGTTTAGTACGACTTTTGAGGGAGAAAACATGATGTACTAAAACTACAACAGTCAATGGGGTCGGTTCATACACCAATCTAGAACTTGTAAAATGGCACCAATCTTGAAAGAAAATGCTAGGCGTCAATAACGAACAACTGGTCATGATGGAAATGCAAAACCTGGAATGTGATTATATCCAGATATCAATGGGGTACCCCATGGTAGGGTACCCCCACGAATCAGGAACTTACTGATCATATCTGATCATGCTTTTGAACCACTTGCCAAATGGGATGGTTCTCTAGGCAAAGCCACGCAGTGGAATCTCCACTTGGGGATGCTTTCCTGGTCTACCAAATGAATCTGCGGATTTGCTTCAAAGGATTGTGACGGTTCCCATTCTTGTCGATTTCCACAGAACTGGGATCTGGTCAACTGGTCAACTGGCTGAAGCTGGGCGTGGAAGCACCTTGAAGGGAGCTAAACCTGGATTCCTCAAGTCCGGGAAGGGACAGAGAGAGGCGATTTGAATACCTCAGTTCCTCTAACTGGGGGTACAGAATGCGCGGAAACTTTCAAACAGCCGTATCCCCTTGAGTACCACCATATCGCTGCTGAAGCTGGTTGCTGGTGAATACACCTGAAAATGACCACGTCTACTGTGAATATCATCCCAGGTTGAATGCAGCAAGAATAAACATGGTTAAAACAAAAACCATCAGTTTTTTTGTTAAGATGATATACCCATCACAAACAGGTTCCCGGTTTCACGCTAATAAATTTTGAAAAATCATGTCTTGACACTTCAATAGACTTCAATTTGACCCACCATCTTAGAGCGCCCAAGCTGCAGATCTGTTCGATTCACCCTCCACCGTGACATTCGGCTCACCCGATCTGGACAGCGCAGTGCTGCGCTGCAACGTCCATGCAGCTAGAAAGACATGGCAGCGCATGCTTCGTGGCCGGTGGTGTGGCAACTAGATTTGCCGAGCTGTTTGCCATGTTAGTTCTTGCGATGTTATGATGTATAATATATATCACACACACATATATATATATAATATATATATATATATGTATAGTTATGAATACACATAACACATATCATTTCATGTAGTGTATGAAGAGTCCCTTTCTTTTTGCAGCGGTAAACTTTACCAAAAGGGCTTTCCAATTCCACATCAGGACCTCCAAAGCCGTTGGATCGGTGGAAGGGAAATATTGCAGGAAATCTTCTTGCAATGTTGTGATATCTCATTTTACTTAGAGCCCAAATATCACTTCAGCTCAGGCAGGGAAAACCAAGGACATGGAGAGGAAAGGAAGTGGTGCAGCTAAGTTGTCATCGGATGTCATCGCCTAACAAATCAGCTACTGTATGTCAGCTGCGCCCGTTGCATTTCAAAGAAGAATTTGATGGCTTACAGTCCAAGAAACTTGGATACCCTCTGGTAAACTAACATAGCTATGGAAAATCACTATTTTTAATGGGAAAATCCACTATTTCTATGGTCATTTTCAATAGCTATGTTAGTTTACTGGAGGGTATGTTTGGGGGGCCTAGATTCTTGAAACATGGCTGGGGTCGGGTCACACTTGCCCTCCATTCCACGCCCTTGACCCGACTGGCGCAAGGGTGTTCAATTGCACACTTTGAAAGCTGCTACAATAGATCAATGTGTCCAATCACATCTATGCTTATTTATGTAGTGCTCTTGGGATGTCCCGGCTTTGAAGAAAAAAATAACTAAGAGTTACTAATATATAGCTTGTCATGTGTTTCCCAGGTTCTACATGGGACTTGAAAACAGCTGCTCACCACCGCAGCAAATCATGGCCCTCCAGACGGGTATAACTCTAGCTCACAAATGAGTAGGTGGGACTGGATGCCCTCGCCAATTCAGACATGGATGAAGAATGGCAGAATAGATCTAGCCGGCCTCCTACCCTCAAACTAAACAGCTTGGCTGTGTGTGGGCAATTATATCATTCATATATATTATATAACTATAAGGTTTCCCGCTTTGGATTCGAGCAGTGCAAATATTGAGCTACAAGCAGCATCTTCGCGCATCTTGCACATTTTGTCAACCAAAGCACATACGAGTGCAATCACAGATTTGACGTGAACTGCAGTTTCTACAATCCATGCCACTGACGGGGCAGCTGGCTTTTGTGCAAACTGCACCATGTGTGATGAGAACATCGAGAACAAAAACTGCGCACCATCCAAACAATAACATGAACCCCAAACATGACTATCATGCCTATAAGAAAGACATCTTCCAATTCCAGTTCCCATTTTTGTGACAAAACTTCATCTTCTGTAATGTTCAAACCAGATTTCCCATGATTTCCCTTTATATTCACTCTGCTCTGCGGCGAGCCCCTCTGGGGTCAGCATAATTTACCCAGATCAACAATGACTGGGGGGCCCAACCTTGTAGGTGGGGTGTACTTATTCGTTTTTGTGGGTTGAATCAATCTTTTTGGAGGGGGGCCATGTTCATTTTCAAGGGCGATCTTCAAATCAAAATGTTGCTCCACGGCTTCGCCGTGAGCATTCCTGTTCAGTTTGTCTGGTTGCTGGTTAAGCCTTTTCCTTCTAAATCCGAATTCTTGTTAGAGATCAGGATCCCAGGTATGGATGTAATTGGATTCATTGGATTGGTTAATGGAAAAATGTTAGCCGGAAACCTCTATATTTGATGGGAAAATTCATGGTTTCCTGTACATTTTCCCTTAAACCAATTCAATGATGGATGTAAATAAACAATTGAAATATGAACATCATGACACCAGCAACCAGTCTGATTCGATGGAGGGCCTGGCAAAGCAACGCCCTGCCTGTGGAAAAAAAAAAGTAACATCCACATCACCACAGCATTCACCAAGTCTCTCTCTGGCATGCCCGGCTGATGCAGCTAATCATCCTTGCACATAATTATGATTTTGCCTTGTTGCTTGTGTCCAACCCCATCCAAACAACCACACTCAAGTTGATATTAATCAGCCCCTATGCCGTTTTTTTAAACGACAAACCAAGATTCGGCTCTGAGTTCAACAAGTGGGTCATTTACTCATTGGTCAGAAAAAAAACAAAAAACAAAACAAACCATCTAATGTCTGAGCCCCTTCGCCATGAACCTGTCGCAAAACGTTGCAAAGCTCCACCCAGGCACTGATATAGTCAGTATGGCCCTCGAAAGTCTGTTCACACTCACCTGTGGCCAAGGACCATTGCTTGATGCTTCTGTCATCAGAGGAGCTATAAAGCTTCCTGACCGCGCGTCGGCCCAAGCTTTCGGGAGTTCATGGCCAAGGTCTATCAAACTTCTGTTGCTGGGGTTGCCACCTGAGGTTTCGCATATCTGTGATTTATAATCATCTATCATCCTCTATCATGTATTTATCTATCTGTTTTTCTGTGTTCTGCCTATCTAGGTTACCTGTCTGTCTATGTTCTATCTGTCTATCTATTTATCCTATCTGTCTGTCTATCCATCTGTCTGTCTATCTATCTATCCATCTATCTACTATCTGTCTATGTATATCTTGATATCATAAAGCATATTATAGCATATATCATATATCCGATCTAAACCTAATCTAAATCAAGTCTAAACCTACTCCAAATCTAACCTATCTCTATTTGCAAACGTACAAATGCCTCTCAAATCAATAAGAGTTACATCTACAGCTGCATAGTTCAGCCCAACTGAGCATCCTCCTTGTATCTCCGGTGCCTAATGGAACCACAAGGCTCCCTGCCCAGAGCCTCCCGGTTCCGGACCTATCTTGGCAACCGCTTCATGAATCTGGATAATTAATTATGAATTGATATAAACTAAGTCGACAAATGTACGTTTAATCTTTCTATATACACTTCATATCAATCAGTTAATCTGATTCCTGTTGGTTTGTCCAATACTAGCCGTCGCCATTGAGCATAAACTCAACTCAACTCACATTTCTGCATGGAATCCCGTCCCCCTGATAAAATGGGGCGGTTCCGTTTGCGTCGCCATCTGGGGTGTAATTAATTGCCAGTGGGTTGGAATAATTGATGTAGTAAGTTCCATGATGACATGATATCGCCATTTCACGTTCCTTCAATGAATGTACTGTAAAACAACTAGAAGATGGTTAACATTGGTTATGATTGCTCATCCACAGAAGGTACGGGTCAAACATATCACCTCCGCAAATGGATGGTGTCTGATTGAAACAAGTACCAGCATTTTCCGGCTTACACAAAAATAATGAACACATTATATAAAAGTACTCAAATGACTTGAAGCCGTCAAATCACCGCTTCAGTGTGGGTTAAGTTATATCATGCCCCTCTCTGACTGGATTATACTTGGGTTATCACCATCAATTGAATCACTTATATACCATCTGATGGAACATCCACCATTTAGTTCGAGCATTTTCCCAGCTAAAAAACATCCATCTTGTTCGGGTATTCCCATTGCAACGTTTGATAACACCGGAGAGCAGTGTTGCAATCACTATACAATACTTCATCAGTATTCATCCAGCCATTATTGACAATCAATAGCCACTAGCAACCATTTTTGACCAATAAGCTCTACCATTACTGACCATTGTTAAACCAATATTTGGGACAATTTTTGAAGAATCACTCCATGGCACCACTGCACCAAGACCACCATATCCATATCTGACCCAGGGGCTGGTCCAACATCACGATGCTCAACACGGATCCTTCGTGTCCGGCGAAGCGGCGAAGTAGTTGGCCCGTCAGCAGGGACCATTCGTTGATGTCCTCGGTATGGGAACCTAGGGGAAACCATGTTTATAATCTGGAAACCCTGGATTCAAGTGATGGGTTTGTGGGAAAATCGACCAGGAAACCCTGTTTTTTTGTGATTATTTTCTATTTTTCTACAACCGTTCTTGGGGTTTCCTGTGCAATTTCCTATCATCCCATTCCGAGATCCATGATAACGTAGGGGGTACCATGGTCTTTCCACCGACTTTCTTTTTAACCCCCTAGGCTGTTGCGAAACTGGGGGGGTACCTTTTGAGTAGCAAATCACAACTCTGTGGGGAGGTGCCCGGTACCTAATCAACCAATGTTTTTCAATCCGGGGGTTGACATTAAAGGACTTCATCTACTAGATATCATTTCCTTCATGTATATATACTGCATACAGGATGCCATTCACAAAAACACGTTTCCGTAAAAGTTGTAGGAACTGTGTTTACCCTGACTACTTGTTGAGGCGACCAAAAGAAACAACCATGAAGGTGGAACATGAACCTCTACACAATTATATGCGCCCCTATTCTATCATGAAAAGTTTGATACTTGCAGGGTTTATTTTTGTGTGTGATCTTGTACGGACGTGATATAGTTACACCCTTTGAAATACGCATGCATACCGCAACACAAATAATATGCATGCATACGTCGTAATATTCAAGATGTTTGGACACAGTAAACATTGTGCACATAATCATAGCTTTTTGATTCATAATGGCTTGGATACAGTGAACATTCTGGACATAATCATAATAATATAGCTGGTAGTATTTGATGAGTTTTTGAAGTTTCTTCATCCTCAAGGCCTCTCAAGATTTGACCTTCAGCTGAGCCCTCTCTCCCAGCCTGTGATGCTCGGATGGCATCCATCGCTATTGATTCCCCCAAATGAATTGACATCTGTGAAATTGGCGTGTTCAAAGCACGGTTCATAAGTGCTCAGCCCGACAAAGAACATAAATTTCTAACCCAGCCTGACACAATTAGGAACCTTGGCCCTAGCAAACCTGCCAAAAAAAAAGACAATCCTGATGGTCATTTCATAGAGGTGGGCTCAAGTGGCCCAAGTGAAACGAATGTGGTCAACCGTTCTGTCAATATATGTCAACGTCTTCCAAAGAAAGTTGTTCATCCGAAACCGGTTTCGTGTTAGCCGCTGCATCGGAGTAAAGAGGATTAGACAGGTACCTCATGAACATCCCTGCGCAATATTGCAGCCAAGAGTCTGCTTCTTCATCTGAGGCATTGTACATCTTGTCCGCAATGACAATCAAAGGCGCCAAGAAACCTGAGTTCAATGCTATCCCATCAATACCCCCAACAGCGTTCATTACTGTAGGAGGTATTTGATGATTAGAATCACCATGCATCACTGATTTCACTGCGAGGGGAGGGATTCGCATTCAAAAAATCATCACCGCTAACATCATCATCATCATCATCATCATCATCATCATCATCATCATCATCATCTGCAAGTCGACCATCTTTTCAATGCTCCAACTGCCCCTTGAATACCCCAACTGACTTTCTGCGTTTTTGTGTTCAATATATTGAGATACTATCTATATGTCTATACATGGTATAAAGATGTCTAAAGTACACTAACAAAAAACGCCTAGCGGGCCTAGCAGATATATTTTCTTGTATCGCATGTGTAAAACTCCGATCATATATCTGCTTGTGTCAAGATAGGGCACCTCTATATGGCACTATCATCTCCCTCTCTCCCTCTGTCTCTCCTGTTTAAAGATGGACCCAATTGATTACCATCTTACTGGCCAAATATATGCCATGATATCGCGCTATAACATGATATAACATGATATACAGTTGTTAACTTCTCCAATTTAACTCCCAGGATTTCTCCATCCAGCCCTTGCTTTGAGGTGCTTGAGAGGTGATCACGAAAAGTTCGTGTGCACTTCTTGGATTCCTTGACAAACGACAATGACGTGGCAGACCCCAAATCTTCCTTCAGTTCGTTTTGTTCTAAATTATCCCCAAAATCACTACTAATGGGTGGGATTCAAACCATCCCCAAATGGTAGTTTGATGGCATTGGGTGTCTCACAGAAGTCTCATGAAACAAATGAGACGACTTGAAATCCATGTGCTCGTCACATTCCACAAGTTCCTTCAAAAGGGGCTGTTGGGATTCCAAACTCCCTGAAACCAGCAACCCAAACCACAAGTTGATCATCGTAATCATCTCCAAAAAAACAAAACTAAATTTTGTGGCTGAGAAACTCTGAGTACTGTAGTTTCCTGGCTTCCCATTTAAGATCAATGCAACCAGCAGGATCCTAACAGCTCCCTCCTAACCGAGGGTCCAAACCACTAACTCAAACCACGAGTACTTCATTGGTTGAACCATCCAACTTCTCAAAACAAAACACCAAAATCATCCAAATTCCAAACATCAACCCAGGTACCAAACACCATTCTTTCGCGGTGCCATCCTGTGCGCCTGTCAAGATCCGCTTCTTGGTGGCGTAGATGGCGTTGATTTCATCGTCGTGACCTTCGAAGCTCGCCAGCAATTCACCACTGTTGAGGTCCCACTGACACACCGACCTCGAGCAACTGGTCCACTAGGGACATGGTCCCCAAACATTGGGAACACGTATGGATATATCATGGTATATACCGTATTAACCTGAGCTTGCTTAGATAAAGGATGATAAAGGTATGCATGGTATACCATATTGGGATATGGATATATGATATATAACATATGGATGTTTGATGCATATATAGATATGTAGTATATCATTAGTATATCATATATTATCATAAATGGGGATCTCAGAAAAATGTTCATTGGAATTGATGGGGTTGGCTCAAGGAACAAAACCTACAGGAGCAACTTGCGGGGCAGGGAAATGAGCGGCCCAAACACCTGCAGCTTTGATGGCTGAAGATACAGTAAATGATACACCATGGTATGTTAGAGGTATTTTGAGACAAGCTTTATTTACATGTCCAACCAAAATATACTAAAGGGATATGATATAACAGTATATAGAATAGAACCCTTTTGGATCCTTTTGGTGGATATTTTGGGATCCCAATCGGCCCAATCGTTAAACAGAACCAACATGCTGCCATATGCGGCAGCAAGTGACTTTCACCGCATCACCAACCCCTTGTGGCACGTAAACATGCCCCACAGGGCCTCAAAATAGTTGGCTTTTCATGCACTCGTTGACTCATGATCTAGTCGGTGGCTATTGAACAAGAACAAAGTCACTGGGGAGACCTTATCTATCACATGCTTGGGGAACTCAATTCGCATCCCCAACCGGCCCAATTTTTTCGTAGGGAATATATGATAGATACAACCAGAGCTCCTTGGCTTGAACATTGCTTGAACCACTACCTCTACTGCATATCAAAACTTGGCTGCAAGCTGCTCCGGATCATCTGGAGACGTCCTGAGCTGCGAAGCCGCCGGAGCCCACTTTGGCGTGTGGTTTTTTCAATCCCCCGGTGGTGGAATTTGGGTGCGATGAAATCATTGGTTTTCCATACATTTTTTGTTGGCCTTCAACATCGTATAAAGCGATGGTCGAACCCTTGCCAAGCCCCACGGCCTGTTGCGAAGCGACGATCAGGCCGAATATAATGCGTCAAAGCGGGGTCCAGCCCCACAAATTATGCGGTCAACTCAATACACCTGAATACATGCATACATAGATGGCTAAGCTTGCGCTAAGATTGGTTATGCTTGGATATATACTCTGTAGATCTGGGCATATCATGCAATGCATATGCTCACTATCACCCAATCATCTGTCGCAAACACATATAAACCATCAAGCTACCCACCCAAGTTTACCCATAAGCGCCTAAGAAATACAAAAAATATTACGAAAGGAAGGTGCACATGTGCATCTGAGAGCAGCATAGCACGAAGCGGAATCAAAATACTTCGTTGGAGATGCAACAGTTGACATGGCCCCTAGTGCTCCTCGTAATAAAAAAATAATTAATTACCATTCTTCGCCACAAAACGTCAGAACTTATGCCATAAAGCCTCACAATAAAGCTCAACGCAAGCATTGAGAACTTGTTCAAAAGGCCCGTTTCCATTTTTCATCTTTTTCCCATGGTCATTCGGATCCTTCTAGGCCATACAAAACATGCCGTTTCAACTAATACTCCAACATATGGGTGTCAGTGTCTCTGAAAACAGGGTATACCTCCATTTATAATCATTTATGTCCATTTCAAAAGGACAAATGATGATAAACCGTTAGGTTTATGGGCGCTCTATCTTCAAACAAACCCATTCCAACCTATTCTTCCAAGCGTCCCAAAAAACATGTCGCCTCGCACGAACATGGAGGCTTTGAACATGTTTGGTGCTGGAAACTTGCGCAGACATTCACCTCCGGCGGCAGCATCATGGCAGAGAACCAAGTCGGCACCCAGGAATAGCCCAGCATCTTTAAGACTCCAACATGAAGAATATGTAAGAATCTCATCGAATTTCCAATTAATTCCACGTCTTTAGAGGGAAATTTAGGGGATTTATTCTAAGTCTAGTCTTGAAAATCACCCGATTGTGCCAAGCATGGTCAACAAGATTGTCAACAAGATAGACATATAATATCATATAACTAATTTCCGAATATGTCCGACAATATAAAACTCGGCTGTGCAAGTTGGCACGAAGCTTCAACTATCGCCACAAGTGGATTTGAATTGAGACGTTGTTGGTCGAGAGAGATGGGCTGTTTGTGGCCAGTGTGGCATTGCTTGATGTTGCGTAAGTACTTTGCCAACGAAAAGTTGAAACAAACTAAACAGAACTAAACACAAAATCCATGGCCATTTCAGGAACCTAAATTGGAGGTACCGAGAATACCAAGTATCAGGCCGATTCAGTGCTGGTGTAGGAGAAAAATCCCCACAAAATACGGCCTTTTTTGTGGTACAGCATCTCCATGTTAGGGTCCTGAAATTCCCATTGACAAAATAAGTCAAAGCAGAAGCAGAAACAATTGGCTCAACCCGCTTAAACTTGCAGAAATGTGAGCTGAGCTACTCACCACAAAAGTTTCTTCTTCAGGAATCAAGAGCAAAACTATACCCAGTGAGAAGCAATGCCAAGAGACTTCCAACAACAGGGGGGTTCTACCAGGATTCTACCAGCCAAAGCCTTTTGGAAATGGCGAATAAGGGATGTTCATTCATCACTAACCCAGTGTGGGGAGCCCGTTTTGGATGGGAGCACCGCCACACAAACTTCAGCACTTCCCCATGCACCTGAAGCCAAAGACCACATCTTGTAAACACATTTGCCACCGGTCAATGCCTGGCAGTAGCTGGGTATAATCTGAATGCAAATCTTGCCAAAGAGTCACTCTACTGTAGAAGGAGGAAAGATAATAAAACCACCAAGGAGGCAACCGGGTTAACGACACATAATTCGGAACTAGTTTCTTAGTTTTATATTTCGGAAGAGCCAAGTTGCCCACGTGAACAGGTACCTCTCAGTCCCATAGACCACCGCATTGCTACCTCGATGATTAAAGCTGCGAAGCTCTTCCCCTGTCTCCAAGGACCATTCGCGAATCACATCATCATCGTGCGAGCTATACAGCATGCCATTGCAGGCTGCAATGGAGTTGGCGGGGCTGCCGGTGGTGATGCTTTGCGTGCAAAGCCTTGGGAATGAGATGTGGGGAAGTGGCGGAACATCTTTTCCAAGTCAAAATGGCAGGCCATGCAACAGCACAAATCGAAACGTGATCTGTTTTTTTCCTGCCGTCTTCACTTAAAATCCAACGACCGACACACAAAACAAACATGTCAGTTCCAGCTCCAGTAGCGGGGATCATCCCAGGATTATTTTGGTCATGTTTTTTTTTTCAAGCATTTTATAGATCATATCATTTCTTGCCAGGTGTCTTCCCACTTCTGGTTGATAAACTCCCCATGCCTCTTGCTGCTGAAACATGCGAAAAGGCCGTTGCTCTCATTCTAAAACAGCACCCGAGATACCTTCCAAACCAGCTAACTTTCAGCGCCAAATTCTATTCCAAGCCTTGTTGGACCCCAAAAAGCTGCTTGACACGCCGCTACTCTCCACCAAACGATCTTTACCCCCCATCCCCCAACCTATCCGATTCCAACTCTGCTGCAAGGTGCCCATCTTTCACGTTCCAACATCGGATGGTGCTATCCTGCGAGCTGCTGTACAACATGAAGTCGCGTTCCCGCTTCTCGTACTCCTGATCTGCCCCAGCTGCCGCTAGTGCGCGGGCCCGGGCGTCGTGCAAAGCTTTCAGGGACGCGCAAACAGCCATGACCACGGAAATCAGCATGCAGAAGTTCCTGCAATGTGCGGCCAGCCAGCTTTTGGTTGCGGCAATCTTGCTATATATAGATATTATCTATCAGATGAAAGCATCTAATCTAAAGCCATAAACCAACTTTCACTTGCCTATCTAGCATGAAGCAGTGCTGGAAAGAGCACAATGTGGCAAAACCATTTCCATAAACCATTCCTGTTTTGGGATGATTTTTACCAGACATTTATGATAATATATGGGGTGGTTGACTATTGGGTGTACCATATCACCCTCCAGTATCTGGCATCGGCAAAACCCTTAGATCATATAAACTGGTATGTTATAAATGATTTTCTTACAAAATGAAAATATGTCAATATCTCTTCATCGAATGTAACAAACATAGGAGATATGGAGAACAAACATAAGAACATGATGGAGGGGGATCATACTGTCTTCAAACAAAAAATACCCCTGGTTGGGGCTCCCCAGTACCCAAGGGCATACTCTCTCGCCACCAGCATCTCCAGAAGTTACCATCACGGATTTCCATCGCTTTTCCATAGTTTTTTCTGTGTTTACTGCAGGGTGTACTTATTTTGTCAATGTAAAACCATCCCATTTTGGGGAGTACCCGGTGTTGACTCATCCCCATGAGTGACAATATATTTGATTTTGTTTGTTCATCTGTTTTCCACCTTACAGCTTCCAAATCACCCATCCATCCCCGTTCCAGTCGGCTAGTCGGGGCTTCGCACCTCTGTACCTTGATCAAATAGATGGTCTGCAGAATGGCTTGTGGCATATCCTCTCCTCAGTTTTTCTACGATCCGCTTGAAGTATCACCGTGGGATACCGTGGGGGCAGTCATCCCAAAAACATGATAACAAAAACATCAATAACACACAACAACTAGAGAAAGTCTTCTAGATTGTATTTACAGCAAGTGTTCCGCATTTTTTAGCGCTTACTTTTGACAATTTGTTGGTGACTTCAGCATACCCCAAAAACATCCAAAAACGGGTGTCTGAAAAGTAATAGTCAAATCATATGTGACCTACCTTTGGTTTACAATTTCTTTGGCGGCAAAATCACAAGTTATCTTGTAAAACATAATCTCTTCTTGATTGAAACAGTTTGGTTGGGTTAACTCCCCATTGCCAGATCCCTATAGTTCATTGAAAATAAGTGGTTCATTGCACAAATCATGTTTTTTCGAAACAAAAGGGCTGGTCTGAGAATAACGCATCCCAAATGCAATGGATTGTAATTTTCATCATTTCCTATTTAAGTGGCCGTATAAACTATAATTGTCATCACTTCCTACTAAAGTGGCCATGAACTGAAGGAAAATGCCAATTTTGGACCAAAACCAATTCAACATCTGCCACGGGTATTGGTTAAAACATGTCAAAACCACGTTACCCTGGTGAACATCAGGGTGGCGAGTATTTCTGGGTGTTCATCTCGGAAAAATATATTAGAATCGGAACAATTCATGTAGGACAGGATGATCAAATGAGCTGGTTCTGTATATCATTGTATATCCATATAACCGCGTTTGGTGTTGGTGAAACTCCCATGGTTTTTGGTCACCCACCTCCCCACATCAATGGGAATCGCCAAGGCTCCAATGGTTCGCACGGCGGCCAGCAAGTCCCAAACCCATTTCTGATCGGAGGGGAGGGTCACACAGGAGGCCAGCATGTCCATGTGCAACAGCTTCAACAAACACGCTTGGGAGGGGTCCTGGAAAGGCAGGATTTGGAAGGGTCTTTGGAAGATAGTTCTTGAGTTGGAAGACTTTCTGGAAACAAACATGGCTTTGGAATAATCTTGCTTATGGAACAGAAAAGCCTTGCAAACTTGCAACACAACATCTTCTGAAAACTGAAGGTTCACTTTGGGGTTTGCAAATGATTTTCCAAAACTGGACATAGCCATTTTGTTAGGGTACCATTGTGCCATATTGTGCCATATTGTGCCATGCCAGATTTTCTAGGGGCAATTGGCAGCCAAAGAATTGACCGCAAATCTACCCAATCCGGGCAAGTCCTGGGAAGAGAGGATGAACATCACAGTCCATTGAAAGAAGCACACTCCCACCCTGGCATTGACAGAAAAAAACACAAAATTACCTTGCTTCGAGTGATCCTCACCGAACGGCCTTTGCTTTTTGCCCGCCGATTGATGTGTCATGATGCGTCCATTCTGGGTGAAATCATTCAGCATTTAATGCTTTCAAAAACGCCCAGCAATTCTCAGTTGCACTTTGAACGCTTTAGGTGCTGCCAGATTCCCCCTCTCATCTTGTTGAATAGGCATCACACTGTCAATGATACTTGGACACTGGGAAGAACTCTCATTGGAAGGATGATACAACCTGATACAATGCACAATGTTCTGTGTTTCATCAATATAATATAATATAATGTGTACCAGAGATCTCCAGATATCAGAGACGAAAGATACATCTTGCCAGTGCAGGTTGAAAAAGAACAAAATAAGTTCAAAACCATCATTAATTATTCATGGAAATACGATGTTCCAGGTTAAAAAAGGGATCACCACCAGTTTTCCACAAGTGCTGACTATAGCCCTGTATTGACCTGTATAGCCTACAAATGCCTATAATGTGGGAAACCCAATAATAAACCATCCCCAATCTAGACAATCTAGGCTTGTTGCTGGGTATACCCCCAGTTGGGATGATGTTTACAGTGACCCCCACGGTTGGTTGACTACATATGGTGAACCATTATTGGATTTACCAAGGTGGCCGCTCCAGTTATGCTTGCTCGTTGAAAAACCCATACATCCTCATGGTAATACGAACAATAGTCATATCAGTTATATTCTTCAAAAACCCATTCATTGCGTCAACCTAGCGATTTCGTCAACTTTTCCCCACCGCGCAGGACAAATATCCATTTCATGTCCCATGTCCAAACCCCCTTCCTGCTTCCAGGACGCAAATAGGCGATGCCCATGGCATTCGCCAGTGCCTGCGCCAAGGGGTCATCGCAGGAGGCGGCAATGAACACCGCAGTGGCATCCGTGTAGCCATCCAAATAACCTTCGCCAGTGGTGAAACGAAACCAAAAAAATAGAACAGTCATGATTTTTGTTGGCGGTGAACAGTTGAACATCTAAAAATAGACCTATCTAAACCAAAGTCAATGGGAATCACCATCCCATCTTGCTGAATGAAAAAAACAACGACAACTTATTTCAACCACCATCCAAATCACCCATGAAGGATGGTAAGAACTTCAGCAGGATATCCAACACGCCGATCTGATCCCAGGACACTGCTGAATCCTGCCTGGGCGCACAGGTCAGGAAGAAACTCGTCTGCAGGATGCAGGATGTTTGTTCGAGGTCTGATTCCCAGCAAGAAACGGAAACACTCTACCCAGAAACTCACCCGTGACTCGTTTTACCGCCCCTCATATCATTCGGGATTATGACTACGGCGGTTCAAATGAGTCATTAAACTTTCAGGGACAGTCACACTAACTTCAGATTAGCCACACCATCAGCCACAGTTCCGCACATTTGGTCACGGCAAAAAGGCCCAAGAACTCCATGTGCGTTTCCCAGAAGAACCCATGAGAACCTGGTCAAAGGCTGGTGCCTGCTCCGTTCAAAAATGTCACTCACTGGGAATTCTCTGGTCCATGGGCAATCTTGGAAAACTGCGGTGTTTTAATTTTATTTCTTGTAAAACGCAAGTCAATCTGTAATTTTGATCCAATTTGGTGAAACAATAAGATCAATATGCAATTATTGGCAAAACTCGCTGCACCACGGCCAATCTTACCCCGCATGCAGAATGGAACACAAACACCCACAAATGAAAGCCAGGAACAACTCGCTTCCTGGCGGTGCAAATAAGGCAGGCCCACAGAAGCACAAACATACAGAAGTGTGAGGCTGATCAGAAAACACCTGGCTGTGGCAGTTGATGAGACAATTTTTTGGGGGATTTGTGATGAGGCAAGACCCCCGGAACTGTAGTGTGGCTGGCTTCCAAACTTGATGAGGGAAAACAACTTGCCATGAATCGAATCGGAATCGAGCTGTGATCTCGAAACGGAATCCAACTTGAGTCGCCCAGAATTGCCTGGAACCATCGGTAAAAACGCAGAGCAAAATGTGGAATGCCTTCCCTGACCACATGGGCTTATAGTTCTCCTTAATAACCGCTGATAGCTGAGATGCCAAGTCAGGTGTAACTGAACATGTACCAAATAGCAACCCCCCAAAAAGATCATTGATTTCAATACTTTTCAGCAAGACTGACTGTACTTTTCCATCTTTCTGAATGGCGCCTTCGCAGTTCCAAATACTGGGCGTTCTCGATGCGAAGCCGTTCGGCCCGCTCTTGGGCCCATTGATTCAGCCGTTCGGCCCGCTCTTCGGGCGTGAGGTGATTGTAATCCAAGGCTTCCTCCATTTCTTCCTCCAGGTCGGGTACGGTCCCTGAAAGCCGTTAAAGCTGTTGAGTTTAGTGGGGATGTATAGGTGAATTATAGGTGATAGAATGAAGACATGGAAAGGAATCAAATTTCCGATCAACAATGTGAGATGTTTGGTGCTGGATACGGATATATGGGTGGATATGGATCATCCTGCCGTCCTTGGTGAGCTTCCCCAAGCCTTCTGGTCGACTGTGGTGACTCTGACCACTGATCACGCTATCAGTACTCTTGCCTTTCAAGAGGTTTGGAAGGGACCTGGCAGTCGAGCTACCAATGCTCAAAACATTCGAACATTTCTTCTGGGAAGGGTGAAGTTTGTCGTGCCTTGTTTTGGAATGACCAATTCCAAAAGAGGATCAACAAACTCAACAACAAAAAACTAAAGTAACACCAGCAACAGCCAGGAGACTGGTATTTGTAACTTGTCCCTCCGCCATCTTTCGCTTCGCCACTCTTCACGTGCTGCCATCCACAACTCGGCTTTGCCGCCTCTGCAGTCTGCTGGGCGCGTTGTTTGCACTTCAGCACGCAGATGCTCGAGAGGAGGAGAAGGCATGAAGTGCCGGCAATGACACTGCCAAACAACACCTCCCCACAGCGGAGTTTCTCAAGTCAGTTCTCAAGTGGTTGAACTTTTAGCTAGTGGGTTAATAAACTCAGAACTGAGGAGCACCCTTCGCAACGGGATATACATGTTGCAAAACGAGGGGCTTGAGCAGAGCCAATGGTTATAACATGTTATAACCCCAGTCATCAGAGGGATAAGTAGGACCAAAAATTCGTCCAATCATACCGTAACTGGGGTCACAACACACTTACCACCTGGGGTGAAGAAGCAAGAGGTATAGTATAATTCTGTCACCCTGAAAAAACTCAATCAACACTGGGATTGGGCACTGGTCACTTAAGCACAGAAATTTGTTGTGACAACTGTCGCTATTAACTCCCATTTGTATCCATTTGTTACATCCTTTGGACTTGAATTCTTATTTTTTGTTCGCTAAATCCCAATTTATTGTTGGTCGAGTCGAATCATGTTAAATCCAAACTTTAAACTTAAATTGGTCAAGTCCAGAATTTTGCTAGTATCCATCGGTATCCGTTTGTTGTTGGCTCAAAAATACTTGCATAGCAACACCCTCACAAAAAATACAAAAACACATTACTGCGCAAAGGGGTTGGTAGTCAGGGTAATCAAATACTCATGCACAGTACTGGAAATAGATGGTCAATGACCCCCAGGAGTGTGGGTCAAATCCATCATACAGGCATCGTCCTAAGACATGAAAAAACAAAAGAGCCACCAGGCCATAGCCTGTCCCTGAAAGGGCAAGAAAGGCCGGAGCAGCCAAAGGAAAGACTGCGCGAGTCAAACCGCACCCTCCACCGGCCGTATGGGCAGGGGAGCAACTGCAAAGCAGCTGGAAGTCGGACGGAAACACATTAACCTCCCGCTATGTACAGTAAGACTCATCTGATTGCCATAGCAGCAGAAATCATATGAAATCTCCAGTGTTCAGCAGTTTACCCTCTGGTAATTTAACATAGCTATTGAAAATTGCCCATTTATAGTTGATTTACCTATGAGTAGTGGGGATGTTCAAGGGTTATGTTAGTTTACCAGAGGGTAGCTTTAAACACTCCAACAGTCCCCGTTGTGGTGCCTTCCGTTTCGCCAAGCTCTCACCGTCCAGGGCCGCCGTCCCCTTGAGATGGAGGAAAGCGTGACTTTCTGGAGCCTTGGAGGCTTTGGAGGTTTTTGAGGCCTTGGACGTGGCGCAAAACTCAGCTGGGATGCTATCGATGGTGGTTTACTAACTTTGTGGGAGGGATCACATGATTTAACTATAACATACCATAAGAATTAACGGGGCTTATAAACCAAGTTATAAAAGTGGGTTGGCTGATTGGTAGATTTCACCAACCGAAAACAGTTATTTTTTTCATTCTATGAGTAGCTGGAGTGGGGTTGTAGCCAAACACCAATGGGGTAACCCCACGAATTGGGAACTTACTGTGGGATGATCCCACTGGCAAAGCCCGTTTCAATCTCCACAAATTGGGATGCGTGCTGTGCCAACGCTTGAAATGGCCTTAAATTGGGCAGAGATATGCATGGAAATTCCTGTTCTTTGAACCATTCCTATCCCACAGAACTAGGATCAGGTCAGCTGGCCGAGCTAAACCTGGATTCCTCTGGGCACATCATGGATTCACAAGTCTCCCTGGGGTTGGAAACCACGAGGTGATTTGAGTAACTGGGGGCACTGAACGCACTGTCAAGTGGGATCAACCCCGAACACAACTTTTACAATCTTGGTTAAAACAAAAGCACCAATCAGCTCCTTGGTTAAGATAATATTTCCAGAAAACAATATGTATATAAAGCATAATCCCCATGTTCATGCTAACATTCATGCTAACAAATGTCAATAAAAACATGATTTTGACACCTTCAAAATTCTTCGAACCCCGACAAGTTGGAGCTGAGTTGCAGATCTGTTCGATGCACCCAGTGCCGAATGTCTTGCTTCCCTTTCCACCGTGACATTCGCCTCACCCGACCTGGACAGTGCAGCACTTTGTCGCTGCAACGTCCATGCCACAGCCAGAAAGACATGGCAGCGCATGCTGCGTGGCGTGTGACGTGACAAATGGTGCCGTGCTGTTTGCCACTTTGGTTCTTGAGATGTTGTCATGACTACAACTATATGTACATCATATGCCATAGTTATATCATTATACCATATTTAGTTCTAGATACATTCTGTATACTTTCAGAATCACATTCAAATTTGCGGGGGGGAGGGGTATGAGAAATAACCCGTTACTTTTTGGATACGTCCCCCCCCTTTTGGGCCACGTAAGGGGTGGTGATTATATTTATATATATATATATACATACACATATACTATATATATATATATACAGCATATATCTTAATATGTAATTATTCATGTAGTGTCATGCAGAGTTCCTTTTTTTTGCAGGGGGAAGTTTGCCAAATGGGTTTTGCAATTCCATATCACGACCTCCAAAGCCATTGGATCGGTGGGAAATGTTGCAGGAAACCTTCACTTTACGTAGAGTATAGAGGAGTTTTCCTGTAACATGTGGACAGAAACTCACAGAAACTGACAGTTCACATTTTCATGGCATCTCCTTACTTTGGACCTTAAAGCTGCATCATCCCAACATCTGAATCTGAACAGGGTGTGAATGTAGATCTCCCAAGTCGCAGCTGTATTCGGAAGCACTTGAGTCTTTAGCACGTTGCGTTGCGACTCGCCCGGTCAGTTCCACTTGAATAGTGCTGATTTGCAGCAAAAAAAAACAAGTGCCATTACAGTACTTCCCTTGCCACATCCAACAAACCAAGAGCCGTTGGCCACAACCCTGGCCCAACTTAACACAAGATCCAATGGAATATGTGCAGTACATGCGTTTCTTTTTGGGGGCGTCTGGACCAGCAAAAAGTATATTTGTAATAATTATATAATAATGACAAAGGTAAGACAAAACACTAATACAAGTATCCTTGGCCCCCCACCTCTGCTCAATACTTGTAGGATCATCTAACTTAGTAGCATTTAGTAGCTGCTTAGCGACACTTAAAAAGCTCCAACTTGGTTTTATTCCACTTATAACTGAGTTATAAAGTGGGTTTCATTCACCCGCAGTAGCTCTTTTTGCCTTGCAGCTCCTTCATTCACCAGGCATGCCTTTGGCAGCCGAGCTAAAACGACATCTCAACGCCCTTGTCATCCGATGGACTGGCCGGAGGGGCGGGGGTTCATGAAGATCCCCAGCTCATGGCTTAGGAATATCCACAAAATGTTGAGTAGAATGATGACCTTTAATCAGACTCTCTTCCCCCGTTCCCAAACCTTTCAACAATAAAAACTACACCAGGACCAGGTGTTCATTAATTGGTGGGAGGGGAGATCAGTAATAGGGGGAAAGGATCACTTTATATAATAATAAAGTTGCTATTTTTGCTACTGTTTGTTTAAGTCTAAGTCATTCTTAATATTGCATACCTAACCTACACGTCCACAGGTGTGGCTATGGCGGAGGAATCCAGCAACCACAGTAAGCCAATATATTGGTCATCAACGAAAATTTATGATCAATGCCTGATACAAGGCCATGAAACTGATGGTCTCCCCAATATGAACCATCATTTTTGCTCAGCTCGCAAGTGGTGATTCATGAAATTCACTAGTGTGGAGGATCTTGATGACAGCCCTCCCTGCCACAAAAAAACGATCACCCCCCAAAAAGGACCACGATTGCACCTAGAATAAAGAATTAATCACTAATCAAAACATTGGAAAAAGCTGAAAATTGCATAGTTCTGGTGTCCACGCCAAATCTCAGGGTGATTTCCAAACCTGGCAAATTTATCATTACTACGCACTTTCTTGACAAACGTCCGGGGAGCTTCTTCAGTTTGGTAGATGAAACTTGCTTCGTTGGTGGCAGGAATGCTTTGCTTAAATTTTCGCAAACAGATTTCAGTCCAAATGCCATGTTTTCCAAACGTGATGACAATGATTACATAGGACATGATGTAAATATATCGTGAAATCACTAGACAAAAACTCAAAAACTCTTTGTTTCATTGGCCATCTCTAGCGCATAATTACACGCAGACTTGAATCATCCCAATCCGTCGGAGCTAGGCCCAAATGTCAAATCAACTGCTTTTCACATGACCCAAAGTAAATTCAATACACCCAGATTATACACCACTAGAAATCGGGGATTCAAATCAATCATGATACAAACATTGCGAATTTCCGGGACTTTCATTCATTTCCAGATATCCATATCATATATGATATATTTGGGATACAGCCTAAAACCATAGCATAGTAAACCCCAGACTAACCCCCATTCTTTGAAAGATGTTCCAAAAAAAAACATCCCCCAAAGCTCCCCTGACGGAGTCCAGGGTCTCCGGACCTCCGCGATGTCTCAGGGAAGGATGGTTTTCGGGGGCGGTCGCGCATAGGCCTGGAGGAGCAGCGTCACCTTCTCGCGGCCTGAAGCTGCTGGGGCCCTGGGGTCACTGAGAATCACCAGTCCTACCATTCCTTGGCAAACCAAAGTGATGTTCTTTTGTCGGGATCTTTCAATATACAATGGTTCATCCTCACCTTTGGATGGTTAAGGATGGTTTGAAACTGAAACGTCATTGAAGTTGTGATCCCCGAACAAAGTTGCCTTGACCATAAAGGTTCTTCAGCTCTTCCCACACCCTTTCCATGTGAGGTCTGAGGTTTTGACAGGGGTGCTCCACTGGAACCTCCGCACCAGGATTGCCTCCCCTCCGGAAAAATATGTTTCACCCAAATTTTGGGATTTCACACATCTTAACGATCTATCCAGCAAAAAACATGGGATGTACCCTCTAGTAATCCAACCTGGAAAGCGCCCATCCCTCAATTGGCCCCCCTAGCTTGAAATTAGTATATAAGCCAATCCAACTGCAAATAAATCCGCCATAAATCTTATTCAGCCTAGTTACAAACCATAGGGATGGAACAACTTGCAAACCAACCTAAAAAAAAAACAAATGCCCGAAAACAAAAAGCTTAGACCAGACGCTCATGTTACATCTTCCCGTTTCAAACGGCAATGTTGGGGCATCCAAGTTTCAACCAAACCCAAAGCACATTACTCAGTACTTTCCTTTATACTCGTTTTGATCCCATTCCATGTTTTAATCCCATTCCATGATCCCCATGTCCCCATTGTATATCATGATGGCTAAATCTCCTTTAGTTTGATGCTTAGTTTCTCCATGTCCCAAGTACATCCCTATGATTTTCCCATTTCGACCCCTTGGTGGTTCACCTTGGGGATCGCACGTGCTTTGTTTCACTTCAACCCCTACATACACCCCAGAACTGGGCGATGTAATTCACAAACACAATAGAATCCCCAATTTTTGCTGGTTAAATCCGTTGAATCCCAATGTTTGTTAGTTAAATCCGTTAAATCACAATTTTTTCTAGTTAAATCACCTTGTTTGTTTGTTGAATCACCATTTGATCACCATCTTTGTTGGTTAAATGATCATGTTTAATGGTGAAACCATGTGAAACCCAATTTTTAGTACTTTTTGATAGAGAAATCGCCACTAACTGGGGTGAAGCACCTAGCTTATTGCCAGCTCTCCAAAAAAAAAAACACACAAACAAACAAACACCCTCTGAGTCGGCCACAAAATCCACGGCTCTTCGGCCCTCTGGGCCTGCGCCAAGGGGACAAGTAGGTAGGGATTTGGGTCATAGATCTGCATACTCTAACGCATATGTCTTTCACACACATAGATACAACGATATGTATGTGCATGTATATATGTGCATATGTATATACATGGTATATTCAAACCCGGAGGAAACCTCCAGTTTGGGCAACAACATCATCTTTGAAGAGTAATAGGGGGTCCTTTCTACTTCCCGGTTTCAAGTCCAGTGAGCATGTTGGTTCTAGGGAAGCCGATTTCGATGATAATTACATTGGATACACTTGTCAAAATTGGGGGATATTCCACCCAAAAAAAAAGTGAAACGAAACTCTCAATTGCTCTAGGACTTGGATGGACTTGGGCCATCTGAAGACATGCCACTTAGTAAATCTGCTGGCGCATTTCCGAGCCCCAAAAAGAATCTCTGGGTTGTCCCAAAATGACAAAGACTCCAATCTTCCATCGCCAACAAAGGGCAAAGAATCATTTGGTAAACCTTGGGGAAATAAAAAACGGCAGTCCCACTGAGACCGCCCCAGATTTTCAGATCGCCCTCCGCCGCAGCGGCGCCTATGGCATGGACATTGGCGCGGCTTCGCAGCAACAGCGAGACGGCTCGGAGGTCGACCTGGGGGATTGAAGAACTGGAGACATTGGAGATACCCTCTGAAAATGGCCATAGAAATGTCGTGGATTTTCCCATGAAAAATGGTGATTTCCCATAGTTATGTGGCTGTTTACCAGAGGGTATCATCCGCAAATGGTGACTTAGTGGTTCTTCGATGGTGATTTCATTGTGAATTCATGGGGGCGTTGAATGGGGTCTCATGGGGCTTGATGGGATGTATGTCTGGAATGTCTGGATGCATGTCAGAACAGTTTAAGGCCCTACCCTTTGCGTCCCTCTTTCTCCATCGCTTCCCAAGTCTATAGTAAGTCTAAATGCATATCTATCTGTAAAGACATCAAGAAAAATCAACAAGTATGGCAATGGAAGTATGATCAAACAGAATATGTTTGCACCAAATCGGAACCAATGATCCCAAAATAGTTTTACGCTGGCAGCATAAATTCGCCCAAAATGGGGCCCCCAGTGAGTGGATCCAATGCTCAGCCAACTGCTGCGTCTTTTTAACAAAGGGGAAGGCATATATAAGGGTCGGACATGACCAATGCGGCTGAATCAACAAAGCAAGTGGGGTGTCTTGTGGAAATCGGAGGAACCCAATTTGTGCGTCCCCTTTGTACAAGAAGTCATCCTCTCAAATGCAGTCAGAATTACACCAGAAACATCTGGAGTTCACACAGGCTACATCAGGCTACCAAAAAGGCAAGCCGTCACTCACTCAGAACTAAGTAGTTGGTTTGCCACATTGTGCTGACTCACACACCCAGGGCTCAATCAAACTAGCATCTAATCAAATTGGCTACATCCAGCTACTACACTAGTCAAGCCACCATTCTTTTCCCGACTGAAGATAGGATGCAAACGAAATCCTGCTCACCACTAGAGCAGTTGCGGGAGATATGTCTAGATATCCTCATGAGAGGGCTTAGAGAGCCTAGGTTTCATGGAGCGGTGGACCTGCGTGCCAACACATGTTGGACGGACATCTTGCGACGTAGTTCCAGAAGTTGATCAAGGGGGGTCATCATCCAATTTTGAGGATGGAAAATAAGGACATTCCAAACTCCGATTTGCAAAGCACTAGGCATGATGAAGTAACTATCCTTAGCGGCTTAATGCACCAACAAACATAACTACCCTCTGGTACTCAAACATGGCGAACATCACCCTTTTTGTTTTTGTTGATTGTCGCACTAAAAACCACCATTTATGGTACATTTATGGGCATTTTCCACCAACAAACGCAGCATCGTTAAGGCCAGGTGACGCGACGTGCAGCACCATGCAATGGTGCTTGAGCCAGACGATCCGTCGCGTTGGGATTCGCCTCCAGCGACAGATGGGCCCCAGATGGTCCCAGCGTAAGGAAAAATGGGGGTTCCATAAATGGGGATACCCCAACAGCTGGATGGTTTATGATGGAAAAAACATTGAACTATGATGGAAACCGTCAAATGAATGTCAAAACATGTTTGAAACCAGCAGGTAAGGCCTTTCTTACGTAGATTTTTTTTTATAAGGTATCAAAATGTTCTCTCTCTCTCTCTCAGCGCTAACTCCCAGCAGTGGACGTAACACCCAAGCATGAAACAAGAAGAAGAAACTGGATACATACAAAGGATTTTGCAGGACTTGACAAGTAGCCTATAAACATCATTAAACATCCATATATATATATATCCATATATATATATATATCCATATATAAAAAGACTATATTCACCGAGATTCAATGTCTTTATAACTGCACGGGAAATGCGAATTTGCAGATTGGAGGCTCCAGCTGAGATCCTAACGTCTCGCTCCAGAAGTCGTTCCATGCCTTCGAACCAAGCCATTCTTGACCTCACGGGTACTCCAGAGACACCCATCGCACGTTGGGTAGAATAAAGCCCTGAAGCAAAAATGGACATGGACAATGACCTGGTGGGAAATGATTTCTGTAAAAACTGAACAACTTTCGGTTTTTGAAGGCGGGGACCGTCTGAGGAAGGTGGGAAGCGCCTGCAAGGATGGGAGGATGTTGGGCTGTTGTGGTAGGTCCTTGTGAGACGTGATGTTGATGAAAGGCGTGTGTTGGGTATGTGTCAAAATTTGGGTTCACTAAATAGGATGGTTTACTACAAACAATAAACATTTGATATTTCCCCCCCCTGGGCCGAAAATTGCTCAATTCTGGTTCCATGACAAGTGGACCAACATTGACACTACACGACATCATGGGAGATTTCGTCTGTCAAATTGAACACAATCTAGATCCATGTACATTACAAATGTGAATATGGAAGGAGGCGGCCATAGATTTTGACTTTTGATATCCAAAGAAATCAGCAGAAACCGCGGAAAACCATGTGTCTACAGTGACCATTCTTTTTGCAGTCAAAAATTATTGCTTGGGCATCTCTGAGGCTCTTCAAATAGATGTTCCATGACATCAACAAATGGATTCAATCTGAATCAAAACAAATCAACTGGTTGGTAACTTGAAACCATCCCAAAAAATAAAAAAACACCATTTGGGGGCTATCATCCATAATCATCCCATTTCTATACGGTATACCCAATTTCATGGGATCAGCCGCTCCCTCTAAGCAGCCAAGAAACGCCACATGTAGCGCAGTGCCACCTCGGAATTGGTGGCATTAGGGCCATGTGGTAACCCAGGCCCATTTGGCATGTGTGCAATAAATACTGGAAATGTAAAATCAAATGCATGTTATACCCTCTGGTAATTTAACATACCAGTAGCTATTGAAAATAGCATTTGTAGCTGACTTTGCTATTATCTTGCTATTGGGAATGATGATTTTACATAGCCATAGCCATTGCCGAGTTAAATAACCAGAGAGTATATACACTTTGCATGCAAATGTCCAAACAAAAAGATCGCACAATTTTCCAGATTGTCACAGATGATGTTTCGGCTACCTGGGTTTCCAACCAATTTTGAACTTGCCCTACGTATGTAAATACGTATGCATCTCTATACGTACGTGTATATATATATATATTATGTATATGCGTCTAGTATTTGGATGTACTGCGGTAGCTGGTTGGTCACTATCTGGTTCCATGTTGTACGCCAGTTGTCTAAACAAAGAATGACTCCAGTTGGGGACTTCCCAACCTTTTTCGCAAGCCAGTCATTATTCAGTAGGACGGTCATCCAGTCAAGTCCAGTGATTGGATTTCCTATTGCCAGGGAGCTGTTTGGAAGGGGAGTGGGATTCACTTTTCCTCCAGCAACCAAACATATGAAGGTCTGATATGTGTCACCCACAAGCAATGCTAGAGATGTACAATCCCCAAAGGGCCATAAGCTAAGCAACATACATGTGCAGCCGCCACTCAACCGAGCAGTAGCCAACACATATTTATGTTTGGCCAAAGTTCGGATTCGCATCATCCAACGCAAAAAACATGTTTAGCTTAAGTTTGAATCCCGACACATCAACATAGATACTGAACGCCCATCATTTATAGATACAGTAATGTTTCAAACTCAGGCATTTGCCATATCTAACCACCACCAATCTTCGAGGAAATTGGCCTGGCCACCAATTGTGTACCCATGAGATCAGCTGAGGCTGCGGCCGCCCAACATTTCATTGCGCGAGTTGACATTGGCACCAGCCCTGTGTGAAGAAGCCAGGTCCGGGGACGGTGAGGGGCCCCTCCCCACCTACCAGGCCTACCAGCACACCCTTGGATTCGCCCACTCCAATTTTGCTGGAAGATTGTGAAATAGTCTTCCAACCCGCAACTCATGGCAGGGTCTATGTTCGAGGGATGTGTTTGCCAACCCTGAGTGGAAGAATCTGGATATGTCTACTGTTGATTCCAACACCTACACATCCTACACCTGACTCATCTTCAAGGCCTCAATACAACCCCAATCCGTCACACTCTGGCGAACAAGCGCGTTTGGTCCCCTTTCCATCCCATTCCATTCCTGTATACTATATATACATATGTATATATATATATATATATATTTGTTCATGTCCCAAGTTATGAACGCTGCTTTGTATGTCAGATTAGCAAGGAAATTCCATCCACATTTTCCAACGTCTTGAAGCCACGCATTGCCGTGATGACTGTGACCCTTCCCTGAAAAAAATGCACGATGAAAACCGTTTGGGTTTACGGTTTAATTGGGTTTCTCTGAAACTAGGGTGTAGGATCCAACAAAATACGCATTTATATTGCATTTATCATAATTTTCCCATTTGAAAGTGCCATGAAGTAAGGTGAATCCATCATGCTTTTGAGGTCTACCCGGTCTACCCGGTCTGCCCCATATATGGTCGAACCATGTAAAACCATGCCCACTCCGCCTGATGAGCAAGTTCATGGCCTAGGTATGGGAAGCGGCCACTTCCGACATTGCTGCGGCCAACGCCCATTCTATTGTGGAAGAGATGGGCTGGTCGGCGTCAAAGAGTCTGCTTTCTTTTTGTGCACAGCCGCGGCCAAACGAATGGTTTACTCCATCTCTGGCGTTTCAGCAGCTTAAAACGTTTGCATCTATAGACGTCTATGGGAAGCACCCTTGGCTCTGCCTCTCAAAGGCAGGGCACCAGGTGGCACAGAAGCTTGGCAAGGGCTTTGCCCTCTGGTAATCAAACATGTCTGGAGGATTTCTATCAAAAAACAGGCAACATCGTCTATAAATTTTATCATAAATTATCAAGTGTTGGGTTGTCCTGTTTAATCTACCAGATGTCATCTCAAAATGGACTATTTCCATTGCCGTGTTGCAATGTTTGATTCCCCGAGAATCACGAAGGTACCAGCTTCATCTTGCTTTCAAGTCTGCCTCGCAGGGATGCCAGGCAGAACATGGACACCGGAGGAGTGTCTTGATTCAGTAGCCCATGCTGGGTAAGTTACACCAAGATAATTCTTTGAAGGTCTTCTGCCTGGATAAATCATGTGAGATCGGATCAGACCTCCCAAATTTACATGTTGATTAAATGATTTGGGAATACAAACAATATCCCAAGAGTGGAACTCACTATTGGATACCAAACAGGGCGCCAAACAGTGACCTCGGGATACCTCGGGCTGGAAAATCCCACGGGATACGCAATGAACCACCTTCAACAATGAAGCAGCAATGATATTCAAAAATTGATCAAACATGAATCAACATGAATCAAGATGAACCAGGAGAAAAATAACAATGAATCAACGTGTTGTCCAGTTTCCAAATAGCACTTTGTTGCAGACTGCCCAATTCTCCCATGACCAACGCTGGTTCTATCTGTTGCCATCTGGACCCGGGAAAATTCGAGATAGCTTGAGAACCTGCTTGGTGGTTTCATCCCATCATGAAAATATGAGTCATGTTTGGCGACATTGGATCATCATCATCATCATCATCATCATCATCATCATCATCATCCTCATCCTCATCCTCATCCTCATCCTCATCATCATCACCATCATCATCATCATCATCATCCCCATCATCCTCATCATCCTCATCATCATCATCATCATCATCATCCTCATCCTCATCCTCATCATCATCATCATCAGCAGCAGCAGCAGCATCCTCCTCATCCTCCTCATCATCATCATCATCCGATGTTTTGAGGGTGAAATAAGTTTGGATAATCTCAAGCTGCAAGTGATTCACCATTGAAATCATTCTCTTGCCTTCAACATCCTTCAACCCTCTGAAATTCCGCAACCTTGTAGGCGAACCATTGGTACAAAGCTGCTTCCAAATCGTCCTGGTCCACATCTGACGCAGTGGTTTCACTGGAAGAAATCTCAGTCCTTTGGAATGATCACGCATTGAATGATTGGGCGCTCACCGTTTTAGAAACCCCAATCCCCCAATCCACTACTTCAATCTATTTCATATGGGGGTTTCCTAAAATGGGGGTACCCAAAAATGGATGCTTTATAATGGTAAATCCTATTAAAATGGACGATTTGGGGGTACCCACATGTAAATATAGTACCAGTAGTACCGCACAAGGCGGTGGCGGAAGTTTCAAAAATGGTAAACCTATAGGAGAGGTTCGTTGCTGTGACTGATGGATGGCAGAGCGAANACTGATGGACCGACAAGTGGTTGGAGCGTCGGCCTATCTATCTGTCCATCTATCTGCCTGCCTAACTAACTGACTAACTGACGAACTGACTGACTGACTCAGTAACTAACTAACAAACTAGCTAACAAACTAACTAACTGACCCACTGACTAACTGACAAACTGACAAACTGACTAACTGACTAACTGACTAACTGACTAACTGACTAACCGACTAACTGACTAACTGACTAACTGACTAACTCACTAACTAATTAACTAACTAACTAACAAACTAACTGACTAACTGACTAACTGACTAACTGACTAACTGACCTACTGACTAACTGACTAACTCACTAACTAATTAACTAACTAACGACCTAACTAACTAACTGACTAACTGACTAACTGACTAACTGACTAACTGACTAACTGACTAACTGACTAACTGACTAACTGAGTAACTGACTAACCGACTAACTGACTAACTGACTAACTGACTAACTGACTAA
>BGPT01000560.1:340778-371378 GCA_003297045.1 Symbiodinium sp. clade C Y103 | reverse complement strand
TCTCATCTCTGATCTTCTCACTTCTGACTTTTCTCACCTCTGCTTTTCAACTGTCCATATTGTCGGAAGTTTCACTTCTAAACTTCCTTCGACAATATAGTTGGATAGAGGAATGCTGGGCGTTGCGCACCCCCGCATATCAACAAGCTTCACAGAGTGTCCCAGCTACAGCGAGTCAGGTTCCCAAGTTGAACTTCCAGGGGCGTTTAAGCACTGCCCAGCGTCTATTCGAATTTCCAATTCATCTGCTGCATTTCGCTCATACAGCACCACCTGTGGCTGATTGCATGCAGAGTCCATGAACCCGACATAATCAGACAAACTATGGACTAGTTCCATCTAATTACTAGTTAGTTGTTTGGGATGGAGAGTCACCTACATCCCAGTAGCCTTACTGGTTGTTGATATTGATCCAGAATCCTCAAGGTCCGTGAAACTTCAAAAAAGACCAAACAGTGCCTCTTTGAGGATCTGAAGCACGCTCCACAGTTTCAGCCAAACAAATCACAGATTCTCAATTTTTCCCCAACCTTCCCGGAATTGGTTCAAGTGAAAACGGGACAAGGAACTCAGGAACGCCCCAACGATGGGCGAACACCATGTTTTCCAACGCTCGCAATATTTCAGAGTACCCTGAATGAACCTGAACCTTTCCTAAATGGCGAGCCTGTTGTGAGGTCCTTCGCCAATAGATCGATTTGTAGCAAAAAAACGAGAACTGTGATTTTGAACCCAAATAAGCAATATAATCATTGTGTATTGAACTATGTTCCCTTCAACCAATTCTAGGTTTGGTTCAATCACCGAACTGGTTAAATTCCTCATTTTTAATCTCTTGATCAGATATGGCTAAACTTTACTTTTTGCCGATTAAGCCATGTTGAATCTACTAGTATCTACTGTTCTGCCGATAAAACTCAGCTTTCAATGGTTCAATTCAACCTATGTTTCTGGATAAAGCGCACAATTCCCCTGGTTTTAACTTCCATTTTTCAGTGCTTCCACCAAGTTCGTGCTGCGCTGCAAACTCGCCCGGGCACTCGGAAGAATGGCAAGGCGGCTCCTGCTCCGCCGTACCAGTGGCCTGTAAGGGTACAGCCAGGATGTGGCCAGTCAGGTATGTACAGTATACATATGGATTTAATAATGTGATAGAACGAGAATATAGAAAAAAAATGATTAAAAAAAAACATGTCTATTTTGATGTATGTGATATCTGAATGTATTTATATGATTACATTTATTCATGATGTACAGTATGACATATATGATCTACTATGATTCTAGTGACCGTGGCAAATCCCAACTGCAGCCCAGTGGACTTTTGTATGGTGGCCATCGTCCTGGCAGCGATGGCTTCGGCAGGTCGCATGAGTTGAGACCCCATCCCCCCAATCTGAGGTCGTCTGATAATAGAGTAATTATAGCCACAAATGGCTATGGTTTAAGGGGAACATGAGGTTTTAGATATGGTTTTCTATGGTTTTATATAATCCATTGGAATTGGGGGCAGCCTATTTTCAGACAAACCCATGTGGCAAGGAAACCATCCAAGTTTACCAGCGATGGGTGGTAGAAGAACAACAACTGTGAACAACAATCCTGAAATTGGTGGCTCCTTATTGGCTTTGCCACGCTACCCTCTAGAAACTCTCGCGAGTCACTTTGGTGGCCCTTGAGTTGGTCGTATCGAAGATTAGGGGAAAGGATACATTCCTTTTGTCAGAAATAAGTCCATCTTGGGCTTGTTGCCCTTCCAAAGCATCATTTGTGGTAAGGCTGGTTAGATCCAGAGTGAAATTAAGCGTGGGACTAGAACCTTCAGCAAGGTGATATAAATGATGGATCTGGAGCTGGGATTTGGATCAGAACATTTTGAAATTGCAAAACCAAGGTTACAACAATAGTGATGAACATAGCAAACATATGCTCGATGTATGAAAGGTTTGGCCTAGTTTTTGGGTAATTAGATGCTGGTCAATATTCCATGGAGCATGGGGATATACATAAATAATCACGAATATACACACGTATATGATACAGTACATGTTCCACAGAATCAGCAAGAACAATTTGGAAGTTTGGAACATCGCCTTCCACCAAGCTTTCTTTGGGAGCGACTCAATTCAGAACTCCCGAAAGGGCCAGTCATTCCAGTGACAGATTTCTCATTGTCTTTAGTCTTTGTATACTTGGGGCGCAATTGGGGTTATTCTTGTGGGTATCGGTATAGCGGTACAATGGTAGAACCATGGCTAAAACCTCCATAAGTTGGGATATCAGGATCCTATACTGTGCTATAAGTATGGTCATATACTGTATCTGCCTACAGCAACCTATAACATCCAATCACTGGAACTGCAACTTCAGCATGGCTACCAAGCACGTCCTGGGGCCCTGCTGTTCCTTCATAATCCCTACGAACTGATTGATCCCAAGGGATATGATTGCTGGGATACCACTTGACATGCAAAAAATGATGACTGGACTGGAACCCTAGAATCCCAACACCATGCTGCCAACCATGATTTCCAAGAGGGGCTCCTGGCTCCGTCTCATTGTGAGCCTCGGGGCTGTTCACAATCTCGATGATACCTAGCATGGGAAAACGCCAAAGAGAGGCCACCATAGCAAGGGATCCTTTGGCAGGATAGATAATAGATGTGTGCACTCCGGAAAACACAATAGTAAATTCTCAAATTTGGTATATCTTTTGGTATTTCTGCTGGTGAAACTGGGGATGGTTTACTATATCATATAATATTGTTTTTTTCCACACTATGTAATGAGCTACTCATGGCTACGCCAGAAAGGTTCAGCTTACAAAATCTCCGAAGCCAACAAACCCAGGCTTACCGGTCAAATCCATGATCTGCCCAAAGCCTTGTGATGCTGTCTGAAATGGGAATGGCTGAGTTTTCGATCCGTGTTGGATCATGCTAAAAATGATCAAGAGTCCTGTAAAATGTGAGAAGGTTCGCCGGTTCGCCTATACGCGAACACACACCCCTGAAAAGTAAGGTGGAACACCAGAAATGGCGTTGAAAAATGCATTTGAAATTGCTTTTTCGGGGTGGCAATGCAGCAAACCCAATGACGCCATACGTATTCACAAGATTCACAAGTGCCAAAAGCCCTTTTTGCTTCTGCAATGCCGCCCAAACGCACAACATGTCGTAAACGGGGTCCGGTTTACACCATTGAGGCTTACCACACGGACGGCTTTGGACGTATAGACACGTACAGAATTAAATCATATTAAATCAAGCTATCCCCAACTACCCGGCTATGTCGAGCTTAAAGTTCTTGGGCTTAAAGTTGTTGGTGATGTTGCTACCCGTTGACCTCCGTCCTGATGTCGTGCAATGTGCCATTCCAAATGCAACCAGTGGCAACAGGATATACCAACAATATCCAACAATCATTTTTTAAGTTTTTTTTCCAATATTTTCCAATAACATAATCAATCTCCGGGGGCTTCCATAATTTTGAACCCCATCCCCATCTAAATTGGACACTTTACCAACCCTCCTTCAAAGGTGGGACATGTCGCCTGTTCCGTGTCGCGCGTAGACGGCATTCGCCAGGGACCCACCATGTGCGCCGATGAGCAGCGCCGATTTGCGAATCTGGTGGATGGGGAGAAGAATCCTGTAAAGCCAATATAAAGGGATACGAACGGGATACATTTCGTGGGATATATGGATACTATGCATATATATATATATATATATCCAACTGGTAAGTAATGGTTATAATGTCGTAATCCCAATAGTAAACCCATCATTTGGGGGATGAGTTTTACAGCTTAGGGATGCTTAGGGATTGTTTAGGGTTTTAGGCTTACGTCATTCGGAAACAAATAGGTTAACCTCCTGCAATCAAACATGGCAATGTCAAATCCTCCATCTATAGATAGCTTTGACAATCAAGATCTCCATTTATGAGGATTTTCATGGATTTTCCATTGCCACCTTTAATTACTGGAGGGTAACATTTTTTTTAACAGGAACAGGGCTGAATCGGAACTCATAGATGGTTTGGCATGGGTCCAAAACCAAGAAGACTTGTAACAATAGAAATGCGTAAGCACCTCAAGGTATTGGACAAATTGGGCTAGCATCTCAAACCTCGGCTGTTTTTGTTCAACATTTGGCTGTTCTTTTTCGATAGATTGGCGGACAAACACATTGCACATGACACGACCTGGGCAAAACAGGTTCCCTGGCCAAAAGGTGGTATGAATAGATTTTACTCATTCATCCCATAGGAATTCCAAAAATCATGGGCACGACATATATTAATCATATTAATTTATATCTATTGAAACCGGGGGGATGACCATCCGTCCAATAAAGGGCAATTTACCGAAGCGGACCATTCCATGGGGATCCGTCACGAGCGAATGGCCGTGGTCCTGAAGACGAATCCTGCATCTTGTTCTCCCTGAAAACACACGGAAGAAAAAAGCTTGAGAATCAACAGAACATTCGCCGGTAGGTATTTATGACTTATGATCCTTTAGGACATGTTGCTAGGGCAATTACATTTTACTATAACATGTTGCTACCCTTATGACTTTATCTAACTTTAGTACATCATATAGCCAGAAAAAACTAGTTGGGTAGTATCTTCATGTTCCTTCCCACCAATTCCCAGCATCACTAGCCGTAGCATTCACTGCCTCCACGAACTGTTCCAGCCAGGTACGACGACCTCAAAAAGGACCCCTTGAAGGAGATCTTGGAAGAAACGGTACAAGTGGACCAGCCACAATGGATGTTACCCTCTGGTAAACTAGCATAACTTTGGAAAATCACAATTTTTAGTGGGAACATCCACTATAAATGGCCATTTTCAATAGCTATGCTAGTTTACCAGAGGGTATAAGGGTATTCAAAAGTAGGCCGCTATAGGTGATAAATCATGTTGAAACACTTGTAATTTCAAGGTGTCTATGTCAATGTAACTGTACAATCTGTGCAACTGTAAAGAAAATAATGTTTCTGAGGTTTAACCATGAACTTGTATCTTACAACAATGGTAGCGCAACAAGCCTTCCCCCTAATGTTGAATATTCCCAAATGATACCCTTTTTTAGCATTTCTCTCGATAGGATTAAGAAAGAACAACTTGGATATGATAATCATCCAACATGGGATGGATCCAATCGCTGGTGCCCTGAAGAATTGGAAATGGAAAAATCATGAACAATGAATGCTTCACTGGGATGATCAGTACGCAAAATCTGGGGGAAACCATGGTTTCTTCCAATAACATACACGTGGATTCCAATAAAGTTTCCCTTGGACCAAGCCAATGTTGGTATATCTTACTCCAACGGTTGGTTCTTGACTGGCCTTTTGGGAGCCGATTCACATCATTGCATGAATGAACTGTAGCAACCCTCAAACAGAATCAAATAGATAGAAAAGTAAACTCATACCCAAATAGTGCTGAATTCTTCAATGCTTTTGGTGGATACTAATTCTATAGTTGAGCAGTTGCCAAGCCATTTTAGTGTGGAAGTCCTTTGCGTTGACGCTTCCATGCCCGATTGAAACCCCAACACAAATACATTCACCTTTCATCCATAAATCTTTCACAAGAAAACTGATTCAAGGATTTCAAGGACGTTTAGTAGTCTTTGAATGTCATGTTTGAACATGGTTATGCCGCTCAAACAACCATGGAAAATAAACCATAAATGACATGTTATTTTTCCTCAAAAAAATCACCATGAATTGTCAGCCGAAAATTCTGAATTACTTTCATGGCAGGCCCCGCCTGCGCACATTGACACCAGCTCCTCCGGTTGCTTCGCCTCAATCAACGCCTGGTGGAAGGTAGTCCAATCGTCTTCCAACAAAAAAAATAGGTGAAACATGCCCATATGCTCCATGTATGAAATATTTATACCTGCATTTGGGTCAATCTTCTTGGATCAATGTTGGTGAAAATTCATGAAATTCCATACAGATGGAGCACTGGGGATGGGGAAACAATGGCAAGAAGGCTTGATGAAGCTTCGTGATGGCCCGACTATGGCAAAAAAATTGGTTCGTCTTTCAAAAGATCTGAGTCATTGCAAATGTGTAACTAGCCAAGCGGAAATCGACTTACCAGTACCCAGGGACAAGACTTGGTTATAATAATACATCTGAAGAACACTTACAGAATCTATAGATACTCACTGCCTCATCATATTTTCTCCTGATGATCATCAAACCAGTTGGAAAGGACCCAAACAAAAACCATTGAACAACCACCATGTAGGGCGTCCCCATTTGTAGCGCTTATATATATATATATAATAATTTAATTACTACAGAACGGACTTGTCTCAAAACAGGCGAATGGCCAGGCGAATCCCCGTCTGTCTACGCAATGGATCATTTCCGGGACCTCCCCTCTTTTTGTACAAGGTCACGACCCCCAGTTGCAGGTTGGTCTATTAACCCACTACATACCTATAGCCAATTCATCACCATAAACTGTAAACCTTAGCCTAGCCTGGCTAGCCAACTTGGCAAAATCTGGGACACCACCTGAAATCCGTGTAAATCCAAGCCCAGAAACAAACATATAAAACAATCCCATCAAAAGCCCATCACAATGGGATGTTGTCTGTTCCCACCACTATAGTCATTGGATTGGTTTAAGGGAAAAAATGCAGGAAACCATGGATTTTCCCATCAAATATAGAGGTTTCCTGTAGATTTTCCCATTAACCAATCCAATGACTATAGTCATCGAGGCGCCTTGCTGGTCACCGCCAGCGCTTGCTCTTCATTCACCAGCTGTCTGCGCTCCACACAGCGATGGAGAAAGGTCACTTGTCGCGCGGCCAGTGCCTGCCATGGATCCTTGGATGACAGGAAGACCTACGGGTCACAAACATTGGGGAGGTTTAAGAGATTTAAATGGATCGAACATGGTATAACATGATGTATATATATATATATATGTATGTGATATAATAATGATTCAATATGATGTAATATAATTTGATCTGATATACTATGATTTTGAATGATTCAATATTACAGTAAGAGCCATGGATTAAGATTACATTGCTAATCTAGTTTGGTCAAATATGGTGATTTTTGATGCGATTTGACCAACATAATAATCACATGTCAGCTACACCACCCACAGAAATAAACATTGAAGGGAACATAGACTGACTGAGAGATACTGAGAGCACAGTATTTTGTAACCAAGAAAAAGGCAGATTTTCTGCAATGTGTTCTGTAATCTAGTTCTGGGACTGCCACGAACCAAACATGGATCACAACTTGAAACAGTCCTTCCCAATCCTGTAGATCGTTTCTATGAATTATATGGCAATAGGTGGACGTCACCACTTCTCAGATTCTTGGCGGCTGAAAATGAGTGATGGGTGTAGGAAAAGCCGAGTGATTAGTGGATAGCAATTGCTGGCTCCTATTGAAATCTTGACATTGTGATTCTGATTGGGCAGTAGCCTTTCAACAGGGAGAAGAAGAAAAGGGTCGAACCTTCGCAAGACTAGGCTCCGACACAACAATTAACTCGCAGTTTCTCAGATCAACTGCTGTGACAACACCGCATTTGTTGGGTAAACCCATGTATTTTGGAAACAGTAGGCTCACTCCATCTGTGGTTACTATAACCATCTCTCGACTAATGTTCTTGAGAATCAAATTTGCGTGAGGTTACCTGTGAACAGTACCAAGTCGAATGTGACCATCTGTGCCAATCAATAGCCGCGACATCTGGCTGATATATTGTGATCTTTCTTGTCTGCTTGTGCAACCAAAGACATCAACTACAAGCAAATATGTGCAATATATAATGTTTGCATGTCGAAAAGAATTCGGCAAGAAATCTTACCACAGGTCTACTTGGCCCATCTTGGACCCCTCCAAGTGCACCAATGTGGTGAAACCAACAAGAAACCACCCCTGATATGTAGCATAAATGGATATGTGTATATATATATATATATTATACACACACACATATATATTCATGGTATAAACTTCCCAAATTGGAAGTTCTCGGAAGCTCTGATTGAAGCTCCTTGGCATAGCTCCTCATCTCATAGTGAATATGGATACAACAAGGAGGCTCCATTCACAGCTCCCTCCATTCACCGCCGGAGGATCTAAGTTGGCACTTTTGGCAAGGGCATTCGACAATTCCGGCGCCACCTGTGCTGGACTTGGGGTCTACTTGGGATCCTATTTCGATGGACCAAATGGACGACATGACATGCCAGAATAGGATGTTTATATATCGTTCAGCTGAGACATTCATCCTCTACCCGCTAATCTTGGAGACACCCCCAAAAGAGACCGAAATATGTGAATGCCGTGGTTTCTCCCGAGTGCCCCACGCGAAAATCCAGAAGCCGATGCCAAAAATCTGTGAAGCCACCTCAGTGCCCAAGGCATCCCATGACGAACAATCCAAGACTGTGCAGAAGAAATTTTGAAGCTGCACTAAGTCATGTCATAGCTAACGAAGTCATTTTTTTGCCGTGATCGAAAGTGATCGTACCACAAACATAAACCACCATTCTATATCGGTTTATGGTGAATTCCCATTCACATCTCCAAAGCATCCAGAACAGGGGTATACAGCATACCCAAGAATCTCATCTCCATATATATGTATATATATATATATTATATATAATATACAATATATATATATATATATATAATATATAATGTATATATATATATATGTATAGATAATACTAGTAAGGCACCCTGGAAACCCTGGCATTTTATATTGATTTTGATTCATTCTGAGGCTTGACCCAGAGCCGAGCGGCCGATGTCATTTTTCATCGGCAAGGGCTCCCCATCACTGCGCCCCGTGCGCCAGAGGTGTAAGGTCTTGCTGGGATGCGTGCACAATAAGAAGCGATCTTCCTGGAATCTGGGACGATGTGGGTGTCCAAATTGATGAAACTTGTGATTAATCATGAGATCTTTTTTTGAGGAGACAGGCCCTCCCTCAATATTGGGCAGTTGTGATGATCACATCACGTAGCATAGACAAATCAGGCTATCTGAAACCTCTAGCCAGATCCGGGTATGTGCCAACAGCAGAATACCTCAATGACGAACACAAAGGCTTGTTGTGAGCGGGCAAGAAAATTGAGTGGATACTCTGTACCAAATTCTTGGAATCGAATTCTGTTGGTACCACGATGAGATGGTAATGATGGTAACTCATTGAATTGAAGGGTGTTTCGGTGCGTCATTTCTGACCGGTGACAAAATCAAAATCGCAGGAGTTCAACTCGAAGGGACCTGGCTCTGATTCTGTGTGAATGGATAGTTTCCGAGGGACCACTGATGCTTGAATCACATCCCACCTCATTTGGGCCCCTCCAGCCCCTTCCATTCACAAATTCCAGGACTTTCAGCGCGTCCTTGGGAAATGGAAGCTCCAAAATGTTCTCCTGTCCAGCCGTGCGGAGGCAAGTTTGCAACTGTCCACAGTCATGGTTACCTCCCTTTCAAAATGACCTTCAGTAGAAATCACAACTGGGCTCCAGCTTGTCTTCTGGCAAGAAGAGAAGACTTATGAAGCGCAATTTCTGTTTTGAACCAAGAAGTTGTGGAAAAGAATGGCAGGCCTCCCCGCAGCGTAAAAATGCTACCTTGGCCAACTAAGACACTGTTTGAGTCGAGCTTTTTACGGGCCCTTGGTGGGAAAGCCCTGGCTCAACAGGACCATACAAACGACCAAACGGCCCACGATGGCACCTTGGGAACTCCCAGAAATTCCATGATCTCTCGCTGCAGCGGAATGTGGATCACAAGCTTCCTGGGAGGACATGGGCAGCGGAAACTCATGCAACTCCCTAAGATCAACATCTAAAAAAAAGGGGCCCGGAAACGAGCAAATCTACATTCAACCAGGCTTGGGGATTATACTATATAGTTATAATGTCAGAAGGAAGGGGTTCCAAAGTTCACTGGGGGCAGGGCTCTCGCAAAATGATGGCTACAGAGCCTAGAAGGGTCCACACAGTACATCTATTTTCTCTCATATACCTGGGCCAATTATTCGCCCAAACTGCAGCTGAAACTTAACCCATTCAAACTACCCAACCAAGATTTACTCAGAATTGAGCTTCCGACCCATAGGTTTGATCGTCCTGTGCATGTATTTTCGACCCCAACTCGAAGGTTTCAACACCTTCATTTGAACATCAATCCTGTGCCTTCACTTCCTTTCTAGGTCAGGAATCCCAGAAAGGGAACCTCTGAGGCAAGTCTGAACGTCCCCACTTGTTGCATGTCATGTTCCCTGACATACCCCAGAAGGTGGTGCCCCACAGTTATCAGCTGGTTTATAGACCCCTTTAACTGGAGAGATATCTATCATGAATTCGAGTTAACCTACCTCAAAAGGAATCAAAAGGAACTTAGCTACCACCTTGAAGAAGCAAGAATAGATCTCCCTATTCTCTCTCTCTCTCTAGAAGCAAATTTCGACCCATTTTGGAGGTCCAGTGATGTCAGAGGTGCGCTGTGCCCTTCTTCAGCTTCTTGACCACGGTCCAGGCGGGAGGTAGGAAATCCATCAGCATGTGTTGATATTCCATCCTGAACAAAAAGAAACGGCTCGCCAACTTCAAACAGCGTTTGCAACTGGGATTTTTATCTTATATATGGCACATCACTACCTACATATCTACACAGGGTCGTGCAGTGATATATCAATATACATCAGTGTCACTTGGGGCATCTTAGGGCTACGCGAGGGTGCATTAATATATTGTTATTGTGGTCTGTTCCAATCACGGAAACCATCCAGGAAGTACTATGATGATAGTTGCTAAATATGTTTTAGATCGATAATTCTGAATTGGGTGAACTTAAAGCAATCATAAGACACCCGATCTTGCGCGCCCAGCAGCCCAGCGGGCAACTTCGTGCTGGTAATCACCAGCCTGCAGCGGTTACATGTTTGGACGGTGGGGCTGGGCCCTTGGGCCTGGGCCCAGGTACTGAAGGTGTTCCTGGTGCAATTTTGGGGCTATAATGTGCTCTACGAGAATCAAACATAGCAATCGAAAATCCGCTATAAATGATAAATAGAGGGTTTATGACGTTCGAATGGGAAAATCAACTATTTGGAAAACTATAAGTGGGTGATTGTCCATTAACATGTTTGATTACCGGAGAGCAACGGGCACAGCCCAAGAAATGATTTGAATCCCTCGAGCTCTTGAAAAAAGACATTGCTACATAGCAAACTGCTTGGACTCTGCCGAAAAATGGATGGAAGTACTGTCAAGTTGTCAGCCACGCACCCTGACTTGGGCCATGGAGAGGGTGAACTGCTTCGGGACCTAAAACCCATCAACATCCATTAGCCCACTTGTAAGTATTGAGCTATACAGTAAGGGGATATACAGGGACATACCCTCTGGTAATCAAACGTGGTAATGGAAAATTCCCCGGTTGTAGATGATTTTCCCATGGAAGCTCCCATTTTTAGGGGATGTTCCACTGTTACGTTTGACTGCCAAGGAGGGGAACTATGATAGAACCCTAAGCAGTAAACTAATCCCCACGGTCCATCAAGTTCTCTCGGAGCTCCAGGGGCGGGCAAATAGCTCATATAACTTAAAGAATTTCTGGATTCGATTGAGTTCATGAAGGAGTGGGAAAGGCAGTTTACAAATCCAGCGTTCAAGACACATCATGGAGCTTGACATCTCGTGAAAACAAACAGTGCTTTGAAAACAGCGCGTCGTCACATGCCACCGAGAAGCACATTATCATCCACCACAACCCGCATCAAATTCAAAAGATCTTGGTCGCAAGCCTCCCCACAGGTCCTCACGGCTTAGCAGCAGTCTTGGTGCTGACTTCATCAAAAGCAAGGGGGCCAGAAGCCAGCCTGTCTTAAATCTCAACATAGCTGGTGAATTGATGCTCGTCCTACTAAAAAGCATCATGGGTTTCAGGTATGTATCATATACAATTATAACAGCAAAAAGAAACGGAACAAATCATTTCACTACAATTCTCAATTCAAAAGAAATTTGTTTGGGATGATTTCCCTTGCATTCACCAGGGGCCACCGGGGCCTGCCAAGTTCCACTGAGTGCGTCTGGTTGGCTGCCAGCATGCGAGAGGGCCAGCGATTCCTTGGAAAAAGATCACGTACCGGCGTCACAAGCCAATGGCGGAGGGATACTTGAGAAGGATGGCTGTTGGAAGCATAATGTGGCCGGTTGTCAATTTATTTATACGAAAAAGCGTAAAGTACCAAATAGTAGCCATCCAGTTGGTTGACCCAGGAAAAGGAAAGCCCTAGGGAGATACAGCCATTCGCCATTCTTACAAAACAATGGTTTCCTAATGTTTCCTATGTGATTTCGCTTAATTGCTTCAACAGAACCTGTGAACCTTGAGATATTGTGGAAAGCCCTGGGCACAGGAAACTTCGTAGTAGACTCAGCTATGCCCATTTTCGCCTACCAGGACATAACATCACCCTTAGAGTAGAACCTGATCGCCAAAGGAGTTGTCAAAACAGGCCCATTGGGCAAAGGATATTGGGAGAGGCGAGCTGCCGTTTGTAAGTGGTGGGTAGCAACATTTGGCAACAGGTTTAATGATGCATTCTTGGTTTTAGTAGAATGTCAACCTCGCTTTGAAAATATCTTTGTCTTTTTGGCTCATTAATTCTCTTGATCAACCTCCCAACTAGTGACACCAACTGGAAGTTTAGTGGTGATTAGAAACTGAAGGTTTCCCCAAGGGCAACTTGAAAGACAACGCATATACAGTCATATACATGTAATTATATGGAAGGGCCATTGTTCAAATCTGCTACACATGCCAAATGCAGAATGAAGCTTCAAGGGGTGCGTATTGCAACAAAAGCCCCTTTTTTCATGCTCCACATCGGACCTTCCACATCATTATCAATGGCGATGCTCGGGGAAACTCGGCTCGATGTGTGAATAGTATGCATAATTGAAGGAAAAAAAAACATGAAAAAACTTGCGGTCAAATGCTCTTTAAATAATCATTCAAACTCCCGAATGAAGCTATATTCATACCAGGCCTACGTGAAAACCTTTGGACCGGCACTCCCATGGATAATCCATGGCCAATCTGAGCTGCATGTTGATGCAGCCGCCTTGCAGGTCAGCCAGTTCAGCTGTCAGGGGAACCTGGTCAGGGCGTGGATCAGGTTGCCCCTGTGGCTTCATGTCCAGAGTAAGTCAACAAACATCGACAAAATCGACCAAATGTGAGACACCGCATTTTCCACCTCTTGGACTTCGGTGTGTTTTTTGCCTTGAAGTGCCTGTGGTGCCAGGGCAAGTGTCAACAGGTCCAAGCCACAGTTGGATCGGTCAAAAAGCTGTTGTTGCTCGAAGTGTCGCATACGATGGTGGCATATCTGCTGAGAATCGACTGGTTTCCTGGGCTGCCGCTGTGTCCAAACCGGCACGTTGACCCTGTTGACCTATAAACATCTATAAACACTGATGAAGCAACACACTCAAGTAGTCTCAAGTTATATTATAATAGTGAGTAGAAACCTAGTGTTTTCGGATAAATCCAAAGGTCCCTGCTCTGCACTGTTAAGGAAACACAATATTTGGGGTGGACTCAGTCCAGGTGATGCTGAGTCTCTTGACACGAGTTCAGGATACTGACGACCAATGTTTGGACAGGACGGAACCTCAGGGCAGGGCATTGCAGCATTGCATTCGGGAGAACATGGGGAAGCCTGAAGATAAGAGAAATCCACATATATCTAAATATAGTTTTTGGGTATATATATATATATATGCATACATATATATATATATATGTGCGCAAACGTATGTGTATATATATATATATAAACGGTTTTATGGGTGCACAAAGAGGTGCGAGGAAGCAAAACGAAGCATCATTCAATGTGTTTGCTAGCTTGCTCATGTTCGTCTGCTTAAACGGATATGAAGGAGGAATAACAACAACACAGTTGACAACACCCCGAGATTCTGTACCAGATCTGTTCATGTTCGACACTGATGGTCATTCTCAGAGGATCGTGCCTTTTCTCTGCTGGCAGTGCATGATAGAAAACAACTATAAATGCCTACGTATCATGTATATACATTTCGTGTTGCTTGATTTATCTCTCTCCATCGCCTTCTCAAAGAGTTCTGCAGAGCTTAAGGCGAGCAATTGTAATTGAAATGCAAATCCGCTAAGCTCTATTCAGCAGACAAACTAAGGCAAACATACTACTGTTAAAACTGGAAATGTTTAAGGATGTTTCGCCAAAAACAAAAGACACAAAACTGTCATCTGTGGTGTGTCGATCCGTATTGATCCATATTGCGCACATGGCATACTTGAATGAGCCATGGGACTGGCTAATGGATCATACACCACTATATCCATCTATATCCAAACATATCCCAACGATATCCAACTGCAAGGTAATGGGCGCGTATTCTGCCGTGAGAGATTTGAGTGATTTATGATTTTCCATTGCATGTCATCTTTCAGTGAACGTCGCAATTCCATTGTGTTTTACATCTTTGTCTTTCGAGTCTCAATTTTCATATATGTTCATCATGTTTGATGTGATTTGAAACACTGGAAAAATCATGGGAAATCTACTTTGGCAGAATACCTTTTTCCTTCTTCAGAGCAGCTGCAGCAAGTGACGCAAGAACTTGGACGGCGCAATTGCACCAAACCGGCTGCGCCAACTCCATGCATCAAGTAAAACATCATATCACTTGATTATATCATGTCAAAACACATATCATCTTATATAAGAACATAATGTTGAAGTAGCTATACTAAGTAGTTGCAAGTAACATATCACATCATGTCATCAAACATATAATCTTATGTAAGAACAACATGTTGACGTAGTTGAAAATAACAACTCATATCAAGTCATCAAATATATCATCTTATGTAAGAATATATAAGAACATAATGTTGACGTTTTTGAACATAACCCATCATATCATGTCATCAAGCATATCATCTCTTATATAAGAACACTCCACCCCAATCCGATAATAGCACCAACGTAACGTACGAGTAGCATCACGTGAGTGCAAATGCGAAGGAACGGCATTGCACCCTCCACCCCACCCCACCCCAACCTGATAATAGCAGCAACATAAGTAGACACAACGTAGCATCACGTGAGTGCAAATGCCAAGGAATGGTAAGTAACGTAGCATCACGTGAGTGCAAATGCCAAGGAACGGTATTGTCCCCCCCAACCCACCCCACCCCAACCCTATAATAGCAGCAACGTAACGTAGCATCACGTGAGTGCAAATGCAAAGGAACGGTATTGCCGCCTCCACCCCACCCCACCCCAACCCGATAATAGCAGCAACATAATACATAACGTAGCATCACGTGAGTGCAAATGCCAAGGAACGGTATTGCCGCCTTCCCCCCCCACCCCACCCCAACCCAGTGAAAACCAAAAAAACAGCAGAAAAGTAGGCGGCCGGGCCGCCTACCAACTACAATCCCTAACCGGTCAACTAATTCCATGGCCCATATGGCAAACATTTCCCGCCCAAGGCACAGGTTGCCGCAAGGGCAAGGCTGGGAAGTAGCGGAAGGGTTGCCAGCTAAGCGAAAGCTTGGAATTCTCGAGGTCGAGCCAGGCGCCTGGGGCGTTAACCGTTAAAGATCTGGGTGATTTCAACATCTAAAACAGGGACATCAATGGGGATACAGTGGGGATATAGTGGAAATATAGGGATTATATCCTCTGGTAATTGGAACATGGCCCCTTTGTAGACTTTTTATCGGTTGGAACACAGTGATGTTCTGTGTTTTCCGTGGCTATGTCGGCTATGTCATGCAGAAATGAGGCAATCATCACACTCAACAGTGATGTATTACCTTGTGGTGTTCATTTACGCTTGAATTGCACATCCCACACCACCAAAAAAATGGTGGATGACTTAAGTTAATGTGTTGACAGGCAATGACAAAAGGCTGGCCATCATTCATTTGCCCTGGTGCTCGACTTTCGCAGTATGCCAAATATTGGAGCATGATAGTATCCATGGTTCTGTTCTATGCATGCTAAACTATAGAGAATAAATTAAGGTGGTTTAAGAAAGCCGAGCATGTTGCCATAAACATTTGACAATGTCATGAAACTCAACGCCCGCGTTTTACTTGCTCAGTACAGCTGCTTGGGAGATCAAAGCACGGGTAAAGCCTCCTCTTCGATGATGTGCCGAACAATTTGCATGGAGAAAAAACAATTTCATACAATTTTAACTTCCAGCTTCCAGAATTAGTTGAACGGACAATTTACAGCAAAGGGAAAAAAACCACTTGTTGGGGACTAAAACCCATTGTTTCCTGCTAATGTTTTCAAGCGATCCATCCAGTGTCAAACCTGTAATCACTTCCAAGTTGCTAGTTGTAAACGAGACCTCTGCCTTATGCCGGCCGTGCAACAATTCAGCCAAGTCAAGCACCGGTGATGGTGTTCCAGCTAGAGCTCAGTTAGTTGGTTTATCTAGGGCTTGTGATGTTTTGTGGTATTTCATGTAGCCTAATGCAATGTATAAATCGACCTATAGCTGCTATCAACATTTATGAACCGACGTTTAACTCTCAATGAATCGTTTTGTTATCAATGTCTATTGGCAGCGGGTGAAACTAAACCAACAAACATATGAGTAATTACCAACAGGGAGCATCACCTTGTTTGAGGGTTTGAAGTCGCTGTACACCCGTGGCGGATAGCACCACCGGCTGTTAGCCAAAACCAAACAAAGCATCACGATGGAAAGGTATACACAACCTTTCGCAACCAACCTGCGATGAGTTTGCATCGAACCGTTTAAAAAAAGACTGGTCGCAACCAATGATACCACCTATCAACACCACACGCATCCGCATCATTCCAACCATCCTCAAACAAGGAGTGTCACAAAATGCCCTCGCAAAATCCAGCTGCTCCACCCTTGATTTCCTCCATGGTCAAAAAAGTGCGCGCTAAGCTCTCCGTCACCCAGATTACCCAGCATTCTACCCAGAATTACGGATCTTGATGGCGGTTTAAATCATGTTACAGTAAATCCCCATTGTGGGTTGGGATTTAACCCCACTTTTTGATGGTGAATTCAAACCCCCCAACCCTCACCAAACCAAGCTTGAAGTATGTTGAAGTATTCGTAAGATATTCAAACATTACTCCAGCAAATTACCCTCTGGTAAACTAACATAGCTATTGAAAATGGCTATTTATAGTGGATTTTCCCATAAAAAAAATGGTGATTTCCCATAGTTATGTTGGTTTACCAGAGGGTACTGGTCAAACCTCCCCTCCCAACCCAACACACAATTACTTCAAAAGACTAGAGCAGCCTGAGCGGCTTTGTCGACTTCCTGCCGCACTTGCACCAGCTCGCGGCCCCGCGCGGGGGTCGAAGGAGGTGGATCTGAAACATACCGCCCTGCGATGGATTGACCTGGCGCGTGTGGAACGCCCGTGGCCAGAAAACTGTATATATATAATATATAATATAGTATTTATAGATAATATATATATATATAGTATCTATATATGTATATAGTATCCATATAATTGTTCATATGTACATCTTTCAAAAGATATTCAATCCCACATCCAATTGAATGAGGAACAGGATGTTCAAAAAACACATTAAGGAGTTTGCGGAATGCTGCATGCCCATCTATTTGACAAACCCAGCAGTTTGGCCGAACATACTGGATTTGCGGGGTGCCAAATACCATTCCAGGCTGGGATGGAAAAACGGACGGTCAACTAAAATCATAGATCTTCATAGATCTTCTATATATTTAGCGTGGCAAACAAAGGTGAAAACATGTGCAAATTGTCTCTGCTTGCCTAGCATCATCAAATTCATCAACTACTACTCAACTGCAACTAGGTAACTTGCACAGGTGATGTGAATATCCCCAACATATGAAGGTCTACAAGCCCAAAATCAACAGCTAGGCAAAAGCTCCCAATTATTCCCAATTTGATCCAATTTGCCATCCAAGACACAGCTACCCCTCTCCCCCTCTTCGCGAAACCCTGAGTTCCAAACTGTGCAAAAGGGCCAGCAACGGCCACATGGAGTGAAACATCATTTCAGCATGAAAGTCCTCAGAGACAAACGTGTTCGAAACACGGTTGCCTTTGAAAATGGGGATACCATGGGATAACCAGAAACTGGCATAAAGCAGTGGGTTCAGGGACGCCATTTCTTTGTCGAAAGAATATGGGGATGCTAGCCTGCTGAATGATCATATGCGAAATAATGTTTCAGACCCAGGAGCTACATTTAAACCCACGGTCCACCTCCTACCTACGACCTTAGGCTCACAAAATCACAATGTGTCTTTTTGGTGGCCTTATGTATGCGAGCTGAACAAATGATCCAATGTTCACACCTTTGCCAACATCGGAGGTCGATCGGATTTGAACTCCTCCTGCCATCAATCTACCAGCATCTCAAATGCTCAACTTTCAGGGATGAATGTTCTCAGTTCTCAACTTGTTTTTTGTTTTCAAGGTTGAAGTTCCCCATCAATACATCCAACGAACTCAATGGGAAGTGGCCACTCTGGGTAGTCTGGACAAGGCACTCAAGTGCTACTGTCAGCACTTAACGGTAATGATCGGGTGAGTGAATTTGAGCTGACATGGCAGCTGCAGAAGCGAGTCGCACACACACACACACATCTAGCTTAGCTGTTTCTTTTCTGCTGTCGCGACATGTCATGACATTTTGTTCTACTGAAAAGTCACAGCCATGGCCATAACATGCCATAACTCATAAATGGATGACTGGCGTATCACTCTGTATCAACAGCCAATTACATACCAAAGTTGGGAGGCAACGAGCTGCTTCGATTTCCAAGCCGAAAGTATTCTTAAAGTTTTACGTCATCAGTCATCAGTAGCTGTGCACCGTAGCAAACACCAAAAAGATCTGGAAGAATCTAATTCCAGCATGCTTGACCGGAATTAAACTCACCACTGGGGTATCCATCATGCCACCGAGGGTTTGCATCGGCAGCCAAAGAAAAACACCAAAGAAATGAACCTAATTGAGTGAAGCGAAACACGCGCCTATACATATCCTGTAATACATTGGTCCCTTTGAAAAAGGTACACCAGAAGCGCAGTTAATCACCCCATTAAAGTAGCATTTTTGGGGTACCCCCATGTCCGGAAAAATCCATATCATATTGCTGGCTAGATATATCCAGATCTATCCCACTATATATCCCAGTATGGGTGGTGCTATGCCCCATGAAACCCATATCCTCGTTCTGTGAGTACATGAAAATCATGTCCAAATAGAATCATATAGATTAGATACATCGTCCCCTTTGAAGCAGTCACTCTACCCCCCCAAAATCCTCAGCTTCTCCCATCTTTTTCTTGTTGCTGCTCTCAGCTGTACCGACACCGCGCTCCAGGCCCGCAGTCCGCTCGGGGCTCAGCTCGGCCGCGACTTCGTGGCCAGCCATTCCTGCAGGGCCAAGTCGTAGTCCGGGAGCCGCAGGGTCCAGTTGCCCTCCGCATCAGCGTCATACAACACCACCTAGGCGGGGTCATGGATGGGTGAAAATCTTCACACCGGAAAGCATGCAAAAGCATCCCCACATCTTGGGAGGTTCTCTGAAATTTGTCCAACCGATTCTGAGAAATGGAGAACTCAACACTCTTTTTTGTGGGAAGGAGCTGCATATTTTATTGGCAGATCGTTTTGGGGGGAAACCTGGGTTTAATTTGTTTGAAGTATTCCCACATTGGTGAATCTTGTCCTCTTGGTGTTGGGAAGTGGCATGCCATATTATATATGACTGACTATGACTCTTCCTAGACCACAATATATAGTTGAATAATGATGGCAACTTGATCAGAATTCCCATATCAGAATTAAGAAAACTACTCCATTTTGTGGCTGATCCCCCCATTAATCATGATTTTCGGTCTGTCCCAGTGTACAGTGAAGGTATTACAATTTGTCCGGAGTCATAGCGAATTCTGGGCACCCTGCAAAAACAATGGATGTCTAGCTGAGTAGTCGTCTCATTTTGCTATGGAATCATTTATGGCAATGTTTCTCACTCACCTGCCAAACAAAAGTTAAGTTGGCCCAATATTGGAGCTGTTCATCAATGTTTTCCAGATAAGGTCGGCTATTATTAGGGGATGCTAGCTGCTAGGGGGGTGGTATCATATCCTATGAGTTGCAGGGACAAATATCTGTGGACACATCATCCAAGATCTGCAGTCCCGGAGAAACTGGAGAAAAATGGAACGGGGCCATTTTTAAAGGCCAAGGTCAAAACATCAAAACAAACAAATTGTTTTGAGTCTAGGGGATTTAAGGTCAACCCCTGATTGGTAGTTACAGTTACAAATCACCTTCGAAAATGGAACCCTCGCTCTGCATAAAACTGGCGGTTCTCACTCCTGGATTAACATTCAGTCAAACATAGCATGGTGTTTCCAAGAGCCGGGGTATGGTCTCAAGAATCCAAAAAAGATCATTCTTCAGCATCCCCAAATTTGCGATTTAAACCTTCCGAATTAAACAGTTTCTACAGGTCCAAAATGGTGGTTGCGGAAGCCCCCCCAAGCATTTCATAAGGAACACTGCCCTTGGATGTTCACTTTACCCTTCTATCAAACAACCATGGAGCTGCAACATTCCCACGTCTCATCATTTGTCCATCATGTTCCCATCATTTTCCCTACATTTCTGTGCGGCTCAAAAAGACCAAACCCAAGGACCCGGTAGAAGTTGAAGGCCGCTCCAGCTCCTCCGTACCAATAGCCTGGGCCCAGAAAATCACCCTAGGACTTGGATGGTTCCAAAGTGAAATGGCGACCAGTGGCCAGGCGCCAACAGTATCCAACTCATGGGAAGTAGCATCAGCCATCTACACACCATCTCCGAATCTCTGCATTGGACGGAGGAATTGGGCCCATCCGACCCCGTGGGGTTTTGCCTATGGGCCTACGATTTGAGGCCCCCAGATCGAGGCCAAGAAGCTTTTGTAGGGCGGCCACATTCCTGGAGGATTTCAATGAGTCTCATGGCAGGGATCGCAGGATCATTCAAAATGGATCCTTTCCTCATCTCTGACATCTACGATTCTCTTCATGTGTCCCAGCCAATGAATGCTGCATATAGTATTGTTATCGTGCACTATGATGATGTTCGTGAATAGTAATCATGTTCCTGTGAAACGGACTCATAGTATCCACTTTCATGAGTTTGGTGGCTGCCCACCCCCTCATCGCAACAAAAAGTATTCTCCCAAAAGAAAAAAGTAAGGTGGGCAACGCATGTCTCCCTTGAACATGTTCCTAATCTTATCCATCTACCCAACCAAGATTGATTTCCCCACAATAACAATAAACAACATCAGCCCCATGGTCAAAACATGATATATTTGGGCCATGGTCATCCCAGACCAACATCATGGCTATGGCACCTGCCAGGCCGGTGTGTGCCGCAGCTGTGCCCACAAACTCCAGAACACCTGCAGAATTTGCAGAACGCCCTCCCAGATCTCCTAGTATTGTTGTAATTTTTCATCATACAAGCGTTTGTTGAAAAACACTTTTCCTCATACATATAGAGCTAGATATATGTGCATACATCTATGTATATATATATATATATGAAGATTATGAAACTATTCCTTCTATATTTCTTTTAAATTGGAAACATTCGTTGGGACTAAACCTGAACCACTATTTCGTTATGAACAGTGAGCCGCATCTGTTGTGAAGTCGTTAAAACTGCTATCAATTGCGCTCAGGGAATCGAGCGCAGTGATGGAAATTCCATGATCTGTGGATAGAGCTCATACACACAAGACATGTTTTTGGATGTCCATTACCAAACTAGATCCCGGCATTCTAATTTTCTCAGTGTCTTCAAAAGAATGATGGGGAAAAAAGATCGAACAAACGTGTCCGTGTCGACAGCAAACTTGTCTCACCAGAACTTCCTTGGTGTCCATCAAAAGTGTCTTGCAAGACCATCTCTATAAAATCTATACATAGCAGCTGCTGATGTGCATTCGGGGGTCGTGAAAGGCGGTGCCCCAGCGCGTTAGCTAAGTTGGTGTATAACTCCAATAACTGTTGCCTCTACGGTCTATTTGTCTGAGTACAGTTAAATGGGGTAACATAAACCGAGAAGATCCAAGAAGCATAACCACTTAGACCTGTCTCGCAACATCCAAGTACATCTTTCCTATATACCCCCCCAATTAATCAGACCCATTTAATTAAAACCATCATCTATCCCCATAAACCAAGTTCCTTGCTGGTTCACCCGAGTTGGAACAAGGCGAGGCCCCCAGTTACAGTAGAAGTTGGTTTATAAACACATTATAGCGAGTTCGTTGTATATCCCTAATCACCCCACATGTTAACCAAGGTTTCCGATTAAGATGTTCCATTAAACATACTAAACGAATCCATTAAGATACTAACGTTCAGATTCCCAAGCAGAATATGACATGAGATCTCCGGCAATCAAACATGGCAATGGAAAATCCATAATGTATAGAACATGTCCCATCAAACCTCCATTTAGTTTGGCGATTTGTTTTTTTGGATGTTCAATTGCTATGTTTGATGACATCAAGTGGGTTTGTCTGAAAAATAGGGTATGCCCCCAAGTGAAGCAATTTAACATGGTTTGTGAGTATTAACCAATGGATTTAGAGGCACACAACATTTTCAGACAAACCCAAATGGTTTCTGAACCTAGTTACCCTCTGGTGTCATCAAACATGTTGAAAATCCCCATTGCTAGGTGATTTTCCCAGCGATTGAAACCTCCATGTAGTTCGAGGATTTTCCATTGCCATGATGACACCAGAGGGTTTCCAACTCCTCCTCTCGAGACCTCCCCCGCAACTCCCCCGCGACCTGCATGTTTTGGTGCGAAGAGCAAGTTGGCCAAGGCCCCGCCGTGCTCGCCGATGACCAGCTGCGCCGTGCGCATCTGCCAAGGAGGAGGTGGGCGACCAGTTTGAAGCATCAGGAAGTGGTGACCCACAAAAATGAGTGAAAAACGAACCACTTTTATACGTTTTTACTTGTGTATATAAATATATATACATATATATATATATATACATATATATATATATACATAAATAAATAAATGTATATATATATATGGGATAATGGATGATGGGATTTTAGAAAGGATGATGGATGACATTGGGATAGTGATATATGATATTGTGATCAGTAATCAGTAACATGATATGGGTCTGTCTGTGTGTCTGAAAATGTGGGTTGAAGTATCCATAAATTTGGGGATTTCACTTCATCTTTTCTTGATTTTCAATAGATTGATTTAAAAAAAAAAAACGACACACCCATTTCTTTATGGCTGAGACCCATGGGTTGCTGGCGGAGAGGAGAGCCTTGTAGTTGTGTTCCTTCAACCATTTCGGCGAAATGGTCGGCGAATTGGCAATATTGGCATATGGGGGTTTCCTAAAATGGGGGTACCCAAAAATGGATGGTTTACAATGGGAAATCCCAACTTAAAATGGATGATTTGGGGGTACCCCTATTTTAGGAAACTTCCATATGAGTTGGTCTACCAATAGCCCACTTAAAAATGATTGTCCCAGTTTTTGTTACACCTCCAGCTTTAGAGGATCTCCGCTGGCCATCTTTGATAAAGGCCATCAACCCGACCAATGGGTCGATTTCAGGATCTTACTCTGTTCCATTACCCTGAATGAGCTAATATAGCTATGGAAAGTAGATGAACATAGCTCATTTATAGAGGATTTGCCTATTCTCTCTCTCTCTCCATGTTGATGTTCCATATTTGTGTATATGTTAGTTTACCGGAGGGTGTTTCGGGGACGTTGCCAAGTGGTGCTAGAACCGGAAGGTATCAATCTACCACTGACCACTGAAAAGGCGAGCCCTAAACATCCTCCCAGAAATGAATTCTTGGATGTGTAGGCCACGCATGTCTGACACTGAAACCTAAGCAATTAAATGACTATTGTACCTATAACCATCCTCCAGTCGACCGACAAGGTGGTCTCCCTCAGTTATAACCTCCACTAACTATAGTTCGATATATCTAGATATATCTACCATAAACCCTCGTCACCATGGGAGTGCACCATCACACCTCTCTAATCTGCTCTAAGAAGTCTTCGCGACCTCAGAAAGTGGGGTCAACCCCAAAAGCCATGGGAGGTGGCCCCCGCATTCGGAAAGCGCCAAGGGCATCCACTTTGGAAACTTTTTGGCAGCCAGAATGATCATGGTATTTTCAATGTCGTGGCTACATGTGGCTAGAAATGCATCTCTTTTGAAAGCAAGCACGGCAAGATCAGAAGTTGAATTCCAATAGGTACCCTCTGGTAATCAAACATGGCAATGGAAAATCCACCATTTATAGATGATTTTCCCATTAAAACCTCCATTTATAGGGGATTTCCAATTGCCACTTTTGATGACCGGAGGGTAAAACAAACAAACGCAATCCAAGTTCGTGAGTTCATAAAATTCCTGACACAGCTCTGGTGACACCTTTACCATCCAATCATACCAGGAGATGCAGTAGGTGCAGCCCAGCGTGACAGTGGCAAAGCCTAGATATTTTCAGCATATATTCATTGTTTAAATAGCATCCATTTATGGGACAAAATGCCAAACCAAAGGGTTGACCCCCCAAAAAAATCAGCATCGAGTACATTGCCACAGATCCATGCAGAATTCACCCCTCCTGCACATGCTGCCAGGGCACTACCGCAGACTGATGTAAGCAGTTCTGATCTGTTTGCTGCTGTCAACGCCTGAAGCGCAAGCAAGGTTTAAATCTCAAACTCGTTTGAATTCGCTTGGTTGCTTCCAATATTGATGACCCCATCAGCAAGGCTTCAATGGTCTAAACCCGACCTGTGTTATGCAAATCAAATGGATGGATTTAAGGGAACAATTCACAGAGAATCCTAGTTGCTTAGCCTCAAATATAGGAGTTTCCCGTCAATGTTCCTTTCATCCAACTCCAGGAGAATATGATTTCATGATATTTCATGGTGAATTCAAGATATTTCAACCCCCCAAAAAAGGACTAAATCAACCATCACCAACATTCACCGACCATCTCATGGTGATGCGCCCGAGTGACCGTGCGTGTGAGGCTCAATGCTTCCTGTTCGTTGGCGATGGGCCGTCGATCCTTGGGTTCGTAAGGTGCCCCAGTGAAGGTTCCCGAAGTTTAGATGTAAAGCTTAAACCTCATGAGTGGGGGTTAAGGTAGTTGGCTTATATATCTTTAACATATTTATTCTAGCTGCTTTATATGTAAGTTGGCTTTACGCTAAGTTGGATTTATGGTAGATATCTATATTATATCATATCTATATTCATTGGGGTGTAAAAACCTTCCTAATGTGGGGCACCACTTTGTGGAATAGTACAATCATCTCCCCATCAGAACTTGTCTGTGATGATTCTTGCAGCCAGCGTGGCTAGGCTTTGGGCGAATTGCGGATTCATACCGGTTTAGCAACATATCGAAACCATCAATGCAGAGCTATGCCTTTTTAAACTTGAAGGTAGTTGCAATTTGCGGCATTGTACCACTGAGACGGATACACAAACAATACCCAAAGGGAAATGACTCCACTATGTCTTTATCTAATGATGTGGGTCGCAAGACATGTAGTTGCGCTGTCTTTAGGTTTCCCAACATTTAAACAGCACAACTATCAAACACATAAATCCCATTGAATCCCATTGATTAAATCCCATTCGATCCCATTATATAAATCCCAGTTCATCCCATTCACTAATCACTATATAATTCCTATGAAATCACCATTGAATCACATTGAATCCCATAACATGACTATGAATTCCGATTACATCAACCTTTTTTGTCGTTAAAACCCTAGCGCCGTTTTTGTCGTCACCGAGGCGCTGTGCAGCGTTGAAGGAAGACCACCTCGCCGCTGGACAGGGGCTCCTGGCTCCATCATAGTGCTTTGATGAGTAGGATTTATATAAGTCATTGGATTGGTTTAAAGAAAAAACCTACAGGAAACCATGGTTTTTACCATCAAATATAGAGGTTTCCTGTAATTTTTCCCTTAAACCAATCCAATGATGAATGGTGATGCAGTGGTGATTTTATGGTTTATTGGTGGGTTTCATGGACTTTCAATGAGATTTAATGGACTGATTATTAATCATGTTTAAATCACCGCTAATGGAGATTAATGGAGTATCAGCATTGTTTAATGGTATCTAGATGTATTTTGTGGTGTGATCCATTTATGGTGGTTTGATGAGGGTTTAATGGGCTTTTAATGGGATTTCATGTGATTGAATGGTGATGTTCCATTCGGAATGATGGGTTTTCATGGTGATGTAATGAAGGTTAATGGAATTCCAATGGGAATTAAGGTGATGTGAGGCCCCAAAGATAGCTCAGTTGGTGAACATAACTCCTATAACTATGGTTTATGGTACTTATAACTATAGTTGACGGTTTTCTTTGACGAATTCAGCTATCTTGCGGGCCCCACATTTTTCGGAATGTGATCGAATGGTGATTTAAGGGTGATTTGCAGTAATGGTGATTTCAGATATCCCAGGGGATTTAGGGTGATAAGAGACCATCGACCATCTCCATCCTCAATATGCCCATCAGGAAATGAACAAATGTTGTGATGTGATGGCTCCCTTAAGATCCCGGTAATCATATCATGTATATCGCTATGGTCTAAAGATGTGTGCAGCTACAACAAAGGATATAGAGGTGCAACATGGTATAACAAACAGGCTTGACGCTGGTTTACCATCCGTGGGCCCGGTGGGCCCCCACCAAAATATCCCAAAATTCCAACGTTCAGTACAGTTCACCGGGATTTCAAGGGCCTGTATATGCACTTTGGGGAGTAAGAGTGACCGGACCGAGGTACTTATCTTACAATGGTATATATAATCCAGTCAGCATTTGGGAACTTCGGGTCCAGTCTGATGACCTAACAATCCACTGATTCATCAACATTCTCCCAGAGTTCCCCGTTTTTGCAAGGATATCAATACACCATTTTCAGACACACTCATGTGGAGCATCTTGGTATTGAGATTGGGGTTTATGATGCAAAAGCCACCATGTTTAACAGGTAAATCATCTACAAAGAGGCTATATTCCATAGCCATAGCTATGCTCCCATAGGGGTAAAACATCCAAAGAGGATCAAAAAGGTAGAAACACTGAGATGGCTTCAAACAGCAAGCTCCGGCAAACTAGAATGTCATCAAGCTAATACTTGCGACACATGTTCTACTGAGTCTCAGTCAAGGCTCCGGAGTGATGTCTTCAAGGATGTTAAATCTGGTGATGTTCTCAACTGGGAACCCCAAACTTAAGGAAACCCATAAAATCCATTAAAATCCCATAAGTTTGGGACCGCCCTCAAACTTCAGGAAACAGCCATCTGATCCCCTGGCTCCTTCAAGCCTGCGAACGTGGTGATGGCGTGGGTGATTTCATCACGGACCTGGCCCGAACATCATCACGATTCATAGGCAAATCATCTTTGATCGTCCATCAATGGGCCATTTTCCATAGCTACCTTACATCACCGGAGGGCAATATAGCATCTGTTGAAGATATGCAACAATGTGAATAACTATATATATATATATAAGTACAAATTAGCTATTGAAATGTAATATGATTAAGCACACATCCACGACTTTTGTCTTGAAATGGGCCTTTTTAAAACACATCCCACATATCCCACATGATAAATACATCTCGCCGCCTCACCGGGCAATCATACACGACATCAAGTGATATCACCGAGCCGCCAGTGTACCCTGCACCAAACATGGTGGACGATTTGGAATGTGTGGGATACTTCTTCCTCCATTTCTCTCCATGAATTAAGAATAAACATGGAATCTAAGATCATCTCAAGCCAATAATTCATATCCGATGTTAACCAATTCATTGGTCGCTCTACCCCGATTTGGCTTATCACCCACCTGAAAGTTGAAGAAGCGATGCCAAAAATCCGAATACGTCCGGCCTGGGCAGGGAAGGAAACCTCCCTTCAATTCAGCAAAGCCATTGGCTATTTGTATAATATGTAATAATAACTATTATATAAATATATTTATATAATATACAATTATATGTATGTTGCTTGGTTTCAAATGCCCGTTTTGAGCTGGTGAAACAAAAGTAGCTGTTGTGAAATCGTTCAATCATGTTACATCTCAATATTTGATTGCCGATCCCTTTATTTTCTGTCAGTGGGCCTAAGTTGTTCCTCGTTGAGCGTCATTTTTGTGTGATCAAAACCTTTTGGTGGATATCAATCATTGAACACAAGAACACACATATTATATATACTTACAGAAGGCCTATTTGGTGGTTCAAATTTTCATACACACCCCCTAATCAAAACCCCCTGAGTTTTATCCGAACATAAAATCATAACAGAAAGAAAACCAAAACAACCTAAACAATACAATAGATTATAAAACAATCTAAACCAAAAATCAAAACAAAAGACCAATCCCATCTTGCCAACCGGCGGAGGTGGGAAACTTAGAAGGAGCTGGTCATCAACCTTCAGATGAAGGTGCGCCCTGACTGATAATGCGGTCAGTGGGGCTTGAGAAAATGTGTTTATGACTTCGTAGCAGTTTATTACTCAATTTTGTTTCACATCCTGCACCCTCAAGAAAAAGCAATGGCAGAGCATCAGAACAAGCGCCGAAGAGTGGAACGCATCACAGATGCAGAAAAAGTCAGGGATGAGGCTATGGAAGCCTTGGACAATGACAATCAGTATGCATCCAAAGTGCGAGAGATTGTTGAAGCTACAACAGGACTTGGCGGTCGCTTCTTCAACAACGGCATTCAAAATGGTATGGGCTTGGAGGAGCTTTATTTGTTGAAAAATGATTGGTATTCAAGTGATGCCACTAAAGCACCAGTTGTGGCAAAACTTGTTGCTAAACATTTCAACGAAGACTACGGCAACCTTTTGCTTATCCAAGAGGACATCAACAAAGCCCTCAAGGTGGTCAATTCGCATTTTGAGAGCCTTTACCTCAAGGAATACCTCAAGGGTGTCCAACTTGACCATTACCAATTTCAGAAATGCTTTGAGAACCAAATTGCATACTTCGTAGAGAAGAAACAGAAAGAGGAAGCGGAGAAGGCGGAGAGAGAAAAAATCAAGAAGGAACTTGAAGCAGAAGTGAGAGCCAAACTTGAACTTGAATATCGGGAGAAGTTGGCATCAATGCAGGTGGGAGTGCCAAACAATTCAAATTTTCAAATTGCACCTACCGTTGCTAATCAAGCAATGGCAGATTTGCAACACGCTCATACCGTGGATGTTCCAATGGATGGAGATGAGGACTTGTAAGATAAGACCCCCCTATCCTACCTTATGAGCCCAAGTAAGACCCCCCTATCCTACCTTATGAGCCCAAGTAAGACCCCCCTATCCTACCTTATGAGCCCTTTTTTCCACATCCACATTTGAATTTAAAGTGGCAAAGCACCGCTTTTGTCAGCCCCGAAACCTGCCTTGAGACAATTTAAACACAAGGGGGTAAATTTTGCCCGTTCAAAGGGGACAGAAGCCTTACAAAAAAGGCGTATTTAATCACAAGTTGTTCAAATGGCTGAACCTTTCATAAGGACAAGTGTTTGCCTAATGGCATTTAAGAAATCCTAATTCATTTTGCACGATACATTCCTTGTCCGACGCAAGTTGAAAAATGCCAGATGTGCTGACTTGCAGGTTGTGCGTTGAAACCAGCCCATCCCATTTTTTCCAACCAATCACTCAGCCAGTGGCAGGTTGATGACCAGCTCTTCAAGATTGGGCAGTGGGAGCTCAATGGGGGTCTTGGTGATGAGGATGATAATGGATGATAATGATGATGATGATGAAAAATGATGATTGATATGATGACAATGATGATGCCATCCATCCATCCATCCATCATACACATTCATATTCATACCATACACATACACACACATATCACATATACATATACATCCACATACACACATACATACACATAAACATACATATACATAATTGTATCACCCTTTCAGGATGTCAGGTGTGAAAGGCGCAGTCTGGCACTGTCTGGAGCTGTCGGTCGTTTGTTGTGTTGCTTCCCCCTTTTTTTGTTGAAAACATCAAACACTAGAATTGTTGTGTTGTTGCTGTTGTGTTGGAGTAAAATTGTCTTGCCATTATCAGCCATTCCGTTCAGCATCTTCCTTTCTTTTTATTTTTTCTAAAAAAAAGAGTGAGATGAATGAGAAAGAAAGAGAAGGGGGTGATGAGGGGGAGCGACAAGCTCGGCTATTGCAACTACAATGCATACCCCCATCACCCCAAGAGAGAAGTAGGAATTTATTTACTTATTCATTATTCAAAATTTCTTCTTTACCCACCTCCCCAATTCACCCCCCTGAGCAGAACTACGACGACTTCAACAAGAGTGGCAGTCTGG
>BGPT01000560.1:311893-326224 GCA_003297045.1 Symbiodinium sp. clade C Y103 | reverse complement strand
TTATGACTTTGTCAATGCCATTGAAAATAAGAAGCATACTGAAGGTGAATGCTGGATTAACACACTGATAGACCATTATGAAGAAACACTGATGGATACTAAAAAGTGGGAAAGTAAAAGAATGACAAGAGACAAAGTATTGAAACTAATGAATATTTCTGAAGAAGAGTTTAAAGAGTATGGGGCATCAGTTGAAGATATGAAACCGGTATTTGAAGAATTTAAACTAACTGTCAGGTTATATAACTGCATTGGTCAAAAGATTTATACATTTGACCCTGACAAGAAGAACAAAAATGTTACTGTTTTGTATGGACTGATTAAGGGCAACCACATTTACACAATGAATGACAACATCAAGAGCATAGCACAAAAAGAATTAGAGGAAAATATGAAACTGTGTGCTTCTACTGACTTTCGCTTAAATAGCAAGGAGAAACCAGTTAAGTATGGTTTTTTCAATGGGATTGATGATGTAATGGGTATAGTTGAAGCTAATGAAGATGAAGAAGAAGTGAATTTAGTTAGTGGCAGGGATTTAAATACAATTTTTTGTGAGTTCAAGAGGGCAAAGTNAGTGAATTTAGTTAGTGGCAGGGATTTAAATACAATTTTTTGTGAGTTCAAGAGGGCAAAGTATGAGCCTAAAATCATAATGGGAGCAGGTGGCAATGTGGCATCACTGAAGGTAAAATTTAACAAGTTGATTTTGAATATCAGAAGTCAGAATTTGATAGGCTGTGCTGTGGATACTTGTATTGAGAGTAATAGTGCTGATATGTTTAATAAAGTCAATGAGGCATTTTTCAACTTCAACAAGGGTATGTTNGGATATTTTGAAAGCATCATTGAAGGTAAGAATACACACATTGAGTTAGATAGGAGAAAGGCTTATACCAAATCCACCATTGACATTGCTGAAGTGCCTGTCTTTTCTGAATTTGATATTTGGAAAAAGTATGATTATAGCAAAAATGATTTTAACAAGATGAATGCTTCAACATTATATCTTGTTAAAAGCAAAGTTACGAATTTCTTTTTTAATAGGGCTTATAATTTGATAAATGGTAAGTTTTTGAAAAAATATTATGCTGATGTTGAAGTCATTTATTACAAAATTCCATCTAACACATACAAAGTTAATTACAAAAAATTAGTAGATGNAGATGAACTTTGGAAATTGAAACTGGATGAGGATGAGGAGAAGGACAAAATGAAAAAGAAAATGATTGCCTGTATCAACATTGGATTATTAGAAAAGCAAACTAACAAGGCTAAAAAGTCCATAGTGTTTTCAAAAATGGTTGATGCCTTTTACTATCAAGAAAAGTATGGTGGAGATATAAATATTATTACTGAAAGAAAATGGGACAGATATTTTAATGACAATTTTTTATTATTCCTTATTCAACTTTTTTCCTTAGATTTAGCACCTTTTGTTATTTCTACTGCCTGTAGTGTTCCTTCAAACTTCATATATTCAATATTATTTCTTTTAAAAATCAAATCATTATTACCAGCATCTTTTGTATTGATAATATCAGTCTGTAATTCGGGACATATTGCTTCTACATTAAAATAGGCTTGAGTAGATGACAATTNTCAAATCATTATTACCAGCATCTTTTGTATTGATAATATCAGTCTGTAATTCGGGACATATTGCTTCTACATTAAAATAGGCTTGAGTAGATGACAATTCAAACCTTAGATATTGAGGAAATGGACTGCCACCAACATAAAACCTATGAAGACCCCCTGATGAAAAATTAGCATAATCATAAGCGTGATTGCCTCCTCCTAAATTTAANTGAAAGATAATGATGTTGAAGTCTATTCTGTAAAAACTGATGCCTTTGTGATTGACAAATGTAATCTGGGTAAAGCATTGAAGTTGTTGAAATTTGGTAATGATATTGGTGAATGGAGATGGTCTGATAAATTCAATTTTCCCAGCAAGGCTTTTNATTGAAGTTGTTGAAATTTGGTAATGATATTGGTGAATGGAGATGGTCTGATAAATTCAATTTTCCCAGCAAGGCTTTTTGTAAGCAACTTAGTAATTTGTGTGAAATTACTGAATAGCAAAATGAAACCGGTGATGTCAAAGATGAATGGAACACTGATGAAATCATAGATGAACATATTTTGAATAACAAACGGTCGATGATTAGAGGTGAAGTAGCAGGAACAGGCAAGAGTTATATATGCAAGCATGTACTGGAGAGAAACTATAAAGTATTATTTGTTGTTCATAGCAATGAGTTAGGGCAACAATGCGATTGTGAATGGACTACCATAAATAAATTTTTCAGTATTTCATTTGATGATGAGAGACTTTCAAAGTTTGATTACTCAGGTTATGATGTTATAGTGTTTGATGAAATATATTTTCATAATGTTGCGAAATGGGTTTTGATATGGGATTTTGAAAAAATAATCCTGATAAAATTGTATTAGCAACAGGAGACACAAACCAGTTGAAAAATCCTGAGAGGGTGAGTAATGTAATTTCCTTTGAGAAGTATGCNAAAATTGTATTAGCAACAGGAGACACAAACCAGTTGAAAAATCCTGAGAGGGTGAGTAATGTAATTTCCTTTGAGAAGTATGCTAATCATTGTATCAATCTAATCTTCAAAAATAATTTTATGCTATATGAATGTAAGAGGTTGAACAGTGAAGAAGATAGAAAGAAACTTTATGATATTAAAGCTATGATTATGAAGGGTGAGCCTATACTTAATATGATTGAAAAATATTTTGGATGGAGTGAAGGCAATGAGATATGTGAAAACAACATTGCTTATACTAACAAAACTTGTAGGGAGGTAAGTAGCAGAATGAGGAAGTTGAAAGGAATAGAGGATGAATATGTGATAGGTGAAGAAGTTATATGCAGAAAANACAAAACTTGTAGGGAGGTAAGTAGCAGAATGAGGAAGTTGAAAGGAATAGAGGATGAATATGTGATAGGTGAAGAAGTTATATGCAGAAAATATGTTACGAATAAAGGAACAAAATTTAATGTAAATTTTAAGTTCAGGATTTCAAATATTGTTGGGGATATTGTTGTTTTACAAAATGTGGCTACTAATGAAAAGCANTGAAAAGCAAAATATAGAACTGAAAGTGTTGAGAAAGAATTTTATATATGCTTACTGCTACACCTGCCATAGCAAACAAGGCTGTAGTGTTGATGATGACATTGTGATATATGATTGGAGTAAGTGGTATTGTAGCAAGAACTGGTATTGGACAGCTATTACAAGAGCAAGAGATTTAACTAGAGTTAAGTTTTTTAAATATGATGCTGATGAAAATGATATAAGCAAGTTAAGGGTAGAGACATATTTTAAGAATAAAATTATGAACTACATTGAGCAAGATAAAAAAGCAGGTAGAGATTTAGATGGGGATTATGTTGATGTAGATTTTTTGATGAACCTTATGAATACCCAGTGTGAAAATTGTAATGAGCCATTGGTGATAGATTTTGAAGATGGCGAGGTTTCATCAAATATTAGCTGTCAAAGGGTTAATAATGATATTGGGCACTTCAAAGATAATTGTATAGGCTTATGTGTTCAGTGTAATTGTGCTTTTTCAAATAAAATATCATTATAAATATAATGGCTGATAATAAGCAGAAGANAGCAACAACTTTAAAAGATGCCAGAGAGAAAGACAAAACTATTACTATGAAAGATGTTGAGGATTTTTTTAGAAAGAATGTAGAGATAAAAGCAAAGCCCAGAGGGTATAATTCCTTCACAGCACCTCATAACAATCATACTTATCAGATAGATTTGTTTTTTGTGGGGTATTATGATTTTGATGAAGAACAAAAATATAGAGGAGGATTGGTTTGTGTTGATGTTTTGAGCAAGTATGCCGTTGTTGTTCCAATTAAAACTAAAAATGGTGAAGATGTGCTTGAGGCAACAAAAGAGGCATTAAAAAAAATGGGTAAGAAGCCTAAAATAATCTATACAGATGATGAAAGAGCAATAGCAGGTGAAGACTTTAAAGAATATGTTGAAGGTGGAGGTATTGAGTTATATAGGACAAGAGGTCATCCCGCTTTTGCTGAAAGATATATTAGGACATACAAAGATATGCTTTTCAAAAGAGTAGAGGCTGATGAAAAGAAGGGAAAGCAGAACATACAATGGGTTGATTACAATTTAGAAATTATGCTGACATACAATGATAAAATGAAACACNNNATACAATGATAAAATGAAACACTCTGCTACAGGTATGACACCTAATCAGGCAAGGAAAGATAAAAATGAATTTAGAGCAATGTTGAGTGTAGCATCAAAAGCAAAGAAGGAAAAAATCTATCCTGAGTTATTTGTCGGTGATAAGGTAAAGATTATGAGAAAAAAAATAATTACTGAAAAAGAAAGGACANGCATCAAAAGCAAAGAAGGAAAAAATCTATCCTGAGTTATTTGTCGGTGATAAGGTAAAGATTATGAGAAAAAAAATAATTACTGAAAAAGAAAGGACACGTCATTTTTTGAAAGGGGAGTATGTTGTAGAAGAGATTAGTGAAAAACTGGGACAGAAGTATTACAAAATGACTGACTATCCAAGAAAATTATTGAGACACGAGTTGGTAAAAGTTTAAGATGGGTAAGGTTATGCTTATAGAATTTTAAAAAATAGTATTTTATACAATATTTTTTTGCTTAAAATGTCTTAAACTACTTAAAGAGATATTACTATGAATAAGTAGAGAAAAATGAGCCTGTTTAATTATGAGGGATGTGATGTGTGTAAAACAATTAAGAGCAGTAAAGAAAAGGTATTGATGGATGTATTGCCTGTTAATATTTGTTGTAAAATTAATGACTACATTGGTTGTTGGACTTGCGAAAAGATGAAAGAAAGAGAGAAAACATACTATGATAAACATATTGCCATTGATATTGACCTTAATAAGTTATATACAAAACCAGAGATACAACTACATTTTTTTAGGTATTTCAAAAAACCATTATTACCTGATGCTTCAACTTGGTATGATGGTGGCAAAGAATTTAAAAATGAAATTGACAGAATATTTGATAAACCAAAAGTGAAAGAGAAATATGTGAATGATAAACTTGAATTACAAGCTATTAAATCATATTGTAAAAATCGTATGAGTAGAATACAAGTGATGGTATGGAAAATTCATAATTTGAAAATGTTTAAAAATGAGTTTGATGCTACTTTTCCATACCCTTTTAATACATATACATTTAGAAATAGAGAATATGTATTAAAAGACTTGACTAAAAAGGTTTTTATTGAATATGTTGATGACCTGATTGGAGATGATAAAGTGTATTGTGATATGGATGGGATAAGGGAACATATAAATAATTTGTTTAATTAAATTACATAAATCTAATAATATAAATTATTAGAATTATGGGTGTAGAAAGATGGGTAAGGTTATGCTTATAGAATTTTGTTATTTGTCTAAAGTGTCAAAAAGGGTTTAAAGAGATATTACCTATCTATATTAGGTAATGGAAGATATTAAAACAAAGTGTGCTAAATGTTTTAAGGAAATGGAAGAGGGTAAATACAAAACTTGTGATAAATGTAGAGAATATATGAGAGCTAATCATCAGAAAAACAAAGACAAAAATAATGAAAGAAGGATGAACCATTATCACAATAACAGGGATAAGGCATTGGAATATAATAAGAACTATAGGCAAGAACATAGGGAAGAAATTAATGCCAGAAGGAGAAAGCATAGAGCAGAACATATTGATGAAGTCAATGCTAAAGTAAAATGGATGACCTGCCCTGTATGTAATGATTATCCGATACAGTCTCNAGTCAATGCTAAAGTAAAATGGATGACCTGCCCTGTATGTAATGATTATCCGATACAGTCTCAACATTACAAGAGGCACACACAAACAATAAAGCATCAAGAGAACTTGAAGAAACAGCAGATTTAAATTTCATTTTATAATTTCAAAATTATAAAAGTGAAATTGTTGCGTTGTTTGGATTTATGGTATAGACTATTTTACTATTCTTTGTATTGATTAGGTTGTTTTGGTTTTCTTTGGTTTTGTTTTGTTGTTATGATTTGTATTGTTGGTTTTATTATTATCTATAAGGTGGGCTATCCTGACTTTCCTTATTATCCCCTTAGAATTTGGTTGTATCATAGGCTGGGTGGGTAGATAGGAAAGTCGGGATAGCCCTAGTCTAGCTATACAATATATATATATATATATGTACATAAAACCATATATATATATAAATGATTATACATGTTCAAGTATATATATATACATAAATGTATGAATATAGAAATTGATGCATGCACATATGAAAGTGTATTTATGAATGTATACATCATTTTCATATATACATATTATATATATATATATGGTTGTACTTGTATTTCTACAAGATATACATATATGGTATACATAAACTACACATCATATGGGGTTGTATAAAAAACCCGTATCATTTTCAATGTCCCGAAATCATGTTATCGTTTTTTTTTACTCTTATCGTTTTCTCAGGTGGTGGGCTCTTTGTACTAGAAATGTGAATTTTCCAGCTTTCTGTGGATGTAAAAGCATCCTTGGTCCAAAGTCAACAAATCTAATTGTTTCCTTTCATTTCCTTTCATTTTGCATTCACGTCCTTTCATGTTCCTTTCACTTTCCTTTCACGTTCCTTTCGTTTTGCATTCGTTTTCTTTCAGGTTCCTTTCATTTTCCGTCGCTACGAGTATGTATCAAACATACAGGTCTTCGAAAGGTGATATGCTCAAACAGGTCAAATGGGTATCCGCCCAAACGCTCTCGTTTCTTTCATATTTGGTTATCGTTTTTGTTATCGTTTCGCTATCGTTTTGGATGCCTGTGCAGGTTGCCATCTTGAGGGTTCATGAACATGTATGTATATAAGCTCGTTATCGTTTTTTTTTACTCTTATCGTTTTCTGGGCCGGTAATGCANCTGTGCAGGTTGCCATCTTGAGGGTTCATGAACATGTATGTATATAAGCTCGTTATCGTTTTTTTTTACTCTTATCGTTTTCTGGGCCGGTAATGCATTCGTAGTGCTAAGGGGCAGGCCCAAGCTAAAATAAAAGGCGCGGGGTTATTATACTATCCCATATGGATTGACAATGATTATTGATGATTGATGTACAAATGTTTATTCTTTAAGTTTCCTGCATGACAAAGAAGTGAAACTACCAAAACAAAGTTTTACTCAAAGATTTGGGAGTCATTTGGCTCTCACAAAACATGTCTTTGAAAAACATATTGTTGGGGCAATAACCCTGATGCTAAGGAATCTGACCTGACGGGGCGGCACCGTTACCGGGGTTACCCCGTTTATAGGACGAAATCTACTTACCTCACAACTGCGGTTAACTTACCTCACTTACATCTTACAAGTCTTATAACTTACACCAAAAGGATGCCAAAAAGTGTTTCCAGGATGGTATGGATGATGCTTCCCCCATATTCCCCCCATATTGTTCATCATTTTCCAACATCTTCGACATCCAAAATTGCTAGCCACTACCGCATTCCACCGCCCCAGTCCTGGGTGCATCGTCCAAGTCGATGAAGGTGTTCTTCACCACGATGTAGTCCTGGGACGGAATCTGCGCCGTCGTTTTTCTTCGGAATCTGCGCCCATTTCGCTCACAAGTTCTGGAAAATGTCTATCATTTGGAGAAGGTTCATGAAACAGAAACATACAAATGGTCAAATTACCTCGAATTACACACTCAGAGTCTGGGTTTTACAACATTGCTGTTATGAATCTTGCGGGCACGCATCGGTTGTAGTATCATGAAAGAACAGGCGTTCAGGCTGTCAAAATTCACAAGCCTGAAATGTTGACATCCTGTTGAAGGTGATGCAGAGGTAGACAAAATTTTCAGTGTGGGGAAAACATGCCATTCCGAACTCAATCGTGGGATTGCGTAAAGAGCACTTTTTTCGTGGTTTTGAGCGTCATTCTTGATGGATTTTGCAGCCAGATCCAGCCAATGAGAAGTGTATAGACCCAAAACCACAAACAACCAATTTTGTGGTTGGCAGCTACGCATAGTCACCCATATGAACTCTGTATACCTATAACATATGTCTGATTTATTTCTGTAATTTTCTGTATATATCCTGCGATGGTACTTTCAACCCTGGTCCTTGGTGTCTGGCAAATCTACCTGGCCATGACTGATGCAAACGCAAAGCGTGGTGAATATCTCTCTGCTGGGTAGAAACCTACAGTACTGTCACTGGGATGGTCATTTGACCAGATCTTCGTGTTGTTTTCAATGCCATTCAGAAGTGGAGCATTTGAGAGGCGTAGAGGCTAGCTGGATGATATCTTCGAATCTCGTTTCATGATTATTTTACGATAATTACACAAGATAAGGTTCATTCCTGGTGTGACATTGTGCTTCTTCGTTAAGAATGTTCAAAGGGCAGCCCTAGGAAACAAACCATTTACTTGGCTGCTCTCTCATCATGAATGACATCAGCAGTAGGTCACCCTCCCAACGACTTGTGGCTCACCGCCAGTGCGTCAAAGGCTCCAAGATATGATGGGCTCTCCATTTCCATAACACACACATTTATAACTCGCTAATGGATCAATAATTACAATCAATAATCCATGTTCATCCATCTTCCCTATCGTTACCATCAATCTTGTGCGATCTTCACCAACGACACCCCACCTCCTTTCCATCCTTGCCCGCCATTGCGGACGAAATCTGTGAGCCAATGGCTAGGGATAGTAACAGGGGTAGCCAACAAAGATAAGGTTTGCCCTCCAGTGAAAAAAACCTCCAAATGGTTGGCTGGTGGGATGATTTTCGATTGGTTTTACCGCATGATATGATATCACATATGGTACCCTCCAATAATAAAACATTATGGTTTGCAGGAAAATCCACCATTTGTATATGATTTTCCAAGCTTTAGAATGCTTGAAACCTCCATTTACAGGGGATCTTCAATTGTCATGTTTGAGTACCAGAGAGAATCACCAGTGCGAAGTGGTGAGGAGGTGATACTCAGATGGAGCATCCGTAGCCGGAAGGGGAAGGTCGGCTGACGACTGAACCAGCCAATCGGTGGGCGTCGTTGGAACTGTTATGTGGGCATGGGATAAACATGATGTACCCGCAGGGACCCATATGTCTTGTCACTATTAACAGTGATTAAGCAGAATTCAGAATATGTTTTTGTTCATGGTCATTCAACATATTAATACACCTGACAAAAATAAAAATATTTGACCCATCTCCAACTTTGACCCATCCCATGCAGCTAAATGATCTGCAGTACAATAAATGTACAATGAATGTGGTCATTATGCTTAACCCCCTACTCACTTGGTCGGTGGATAAAGGCCTCCCTGAGGCCCTTTGGGTTCCTTTTGAATCATGACACACATTTTGGGATGTAGATTGTGTAGATTCTGTGTGTAGACAAATATCATTGGTATAATCCCGTTCTACTGGCTTCTTTTTTGGGTTTCGCATATGTACTTGTATATGTAAACAATTGTAAACATATAATTAATTTATATATATATATAGGTACTGTAATTATATACATAGTCAAGGTACTGATCAACCCTTTGATATTTTGGGCACTGTTCAAACGTAGATTCGTAGATAGAATGTGATGAAACATCTCAGAAAACATCAAGCAGTCACTCATAGCCAGGCCCTTTTTGGTCATGTGAGTGCGTCAAAGGACTGTGACCTCGGTTGGAATGACAGCAATGGGAACAAAACGACACAAAGCCAACCATGACACAAACAAACATTGTACATATGTAGATATATATATATATATATTTGTGTGTTTACTTATTACCTATGTACATATATCAAGTTTTACACATATATAGTTGTGCATATAGTTTGGGTTAAAAATTTAGTTATATATATTTAGTTGTAGTCATACATGTAGTTATGCATATATACATATATATGGTATTGTATATAGTTTTGTATATAGTTATATATATATAGTTTATATAACGTTTTATATACACTTTTAAATGTAGTTTTATCTACATAGTTAAATTTATATAGTTATTTCATACTGATATAGTTATACTTGTATACAGTTACATCGATATAACTATATATAATTATATACATATAGTTATATTTGTATACTTATGTATATATACATATGTGTCAAACTATGTACATAGTTTTATATACTTTTATATATACATATAAAGTTGTACATACATATGTATATAGACATATCTAATTATATGTGTATATATATATATATTCTCGTTTCTGCAGATCACTGACTTGAGCGATACCTTTCATCACGGGTGGCCGTCTCTACATTGTCTCCACGTCAAACTTAGCGCTTTGAGGCCTATCCTTCAGTGGTTGAGGGTTTAGAGTGTCAAATAACCATCAACTATCATGAAGTATAGAACGACAATGATATTGAACATATTTGACTGTTTCATTGATGGTTCTAAGTATTTGATGCTTCTTTGACATTTGACTGTTTGAAGATCTTCCTGGATAGAAATGGGGGTTTCCTAAATGGGTACCCCCAAATCATCCAAGTCATTGGATCATCTATCCACCGAGCGACGAAACAGCGCGTCACATAGCAGCGGAACTCCAAAGAGCCCCAGGCACTCCCTGGGAACCCGTGGGACTGGGTTCAGACTCTGCGATCTCAGGTTTGGGTCAAAGGTCAGGAATTGGAGTAGAACTGGTATGTTTGTATATAAATATATACAAATATCAAATATCCATGTATGTATATATATATATGCATATATATACATATGTACAGATTATATATATTCATACAGTTTCATAATAATACTACTACTACTACTAATAATAATAAAAATATACATATATACAGATACATACATGTGTATATATATATATACATAAATACAAATATACATAAATGTACATATACAGTATGCATACGTAACATGCGACTACATACAGGAAGGTACTTGGAAGCACCTCCCAGCTCCATGTGTTGGTCATTTCTGCCTTGTTTGATGTTTGCCCAACCTCAATCAGCCACTTTAAACATCGTATAGACCTGCCAATGAAAAGATCACCAAACAAAATCAAACAAAAAGGCGGATAAGCAAACGATCCCCATGTAAGGCAATTGTGTGGGTGACAATTAAGCATTGGACCCATCAGTCTGTTTCCTGTAAAAGCCTCTGCTGATTTGAATCGCTCATATATGTGTTTAAAGGATGCTAGAGGAATATGCTTACTCCCATTCCAATCTCCAGGTGCGGACTCCCATGTTATGTAGAGAAGTCATTACCTAGTGTCCAATATGTCTAGAATCATGCCACAATGAACACATTTCACCCACAGGCTGTGGACTGTCCTTAAAAACTCAAATCGATTCTCAGCTAGAACATTCCGAAGTGTTTTGACCTGGAGCTCTACACATATGCAAAAAATGATGAACATCTCTTTGGTTCATTGTTGTTTTATCTTCATGATTATCCAAGGAACGAATGGCAGTTGATAAGGCTAAGGATGGTACCTGTGATAAAGCAACTATACTGGTTGGGGGAAAAATATGTCTTATCATGATTATTATCATAGTTAATCCATGCTAATCCCAGAAATATAGACAATAGAACAGTATAGAACAACTATAATCTGATGGCTGGGAAACATGAACCTTTATTCATTATTATCCCAGTCATCTGGGATAGGGATTCCTAAGTCTTCCTTGACGACCTGAACCTCAACAGGACGAAAACTTGACCGCTTGCCCCATGAAGGCCTACCATTCAGCAGCAAGGTGCTTAGAGTACAAATTGTCCTTTGGTTGTTTAAGATAGCTTTGGAAATGGTCCATAGAACTAGATTCTAGATGGTAAACCCAATTAAAAAACCATCCCGAGCAGAGGTTCATGAAATTGGGTATACCCCTCGAAATCGGATGATGTAAAATCACCTCCAAATGCGTTATTAATGGGATTGCTTCTTGTCGGGTGTACCACATTACCTGTGTTTGATTGGGTTCAAATTTTAGCAATGCCATTTTAGTTTCCATTAGAGTGGGATTGTTTGATTTCAAGTGGGATTGTTTATTACATTTTATTACTAAATAATATTTCTTCTCAAGTATCCCCCATCGTTGATTGTTAAATTCCATTGAATCCCAACATAATCCTTTGTTATTGCTGTTATTGGGTTTACCCCATTGATTACCCATTCAACTGCACCAGTTGAGTTGATTCGCCCAAGAATCGTAGGTCACGACCAACTTTCTGAAGCAACCATACAAAATTGGCTCAACATTGACCCAGGAAACAGACCACCATTCACCAGAAACCCTTGACCCTTGATCTGAAAAGTTATGAAACGGTTCAGACTCAGGTGTCCTATCGCCATATTTTGCTATTGGCAAAAGTATCTCCATCAAAATCCATCCATGTAAACATTGACGAGAATTAAACAAAACCATGTCCCCCTTTTGAACCCGGCTTCACCGACACAAACGATCACGAGAACTCGGTGGCAGACCATTCGGTGCGCTGCAGCCACTCCCCCGGTGGCATTTTTGGTCGCCTGCACAGTGAGTCCAAGATATATCCCGTCCCGCAGGGTTGCTCCTAACACCCCAGATACATTAGAATATATTAGAATATGGCTATAGATAAAGAGGTCAAATGATCTATTTTTGCCACCTTCTGGTTATAATTTATCTACTGTATAATGGATTAGAGCAACCCTGCGTTATATCCGAATATATTCCTTCGAGCATATTATGAGATTACCCTCTGGTAAACTAACATAACTATGGAACATGACCATAGAAATAGTGGATTTTCCCATTAAGAATTGTGATTTTCCATAGCAAACTGTTAGTTTACCAGAGGGTAAGATCTGTATCCTGCAATGTATCTCTTGATCTCCCATCACATCCCCAGCCGGTGTCTCAAGCGGCATGCCACGTGGTCCGCCGCCTGTGCCATCGCTTCCTCGCCCATCTGCGCTTTGAGCTGCAGGGGTTCCTGCCATGGGGACTTATTCATGGGGATATATATATATATATATATTCATATATTATATATATATATGTTTCCATCAATTTGGAGAAACCCTATAGATTAAACTAACATAGATTTGGAAAATCTACCATTCGTGGACTATTTTCCTGGGGAAACGATGGGATTTCCACGTCTATGTAAACGTTTACCCTAGGGTATACTACCAAATACGTGCAGATATCAAACATGATTTGTTAAAGTGTCATATTTACACTGTCATTGTGGTTCGTGATGGTTCATCTGTACGGGTCGAACATTTCTTGTGACTGGGTATGAAACTACACACTTTATCTGGAACAAACAGATCTAAATATTCACTTACCGAACCAAAATTTGCCCAGGGGGAAAGCGTGGCAAAGTACATCGGATCACAACCATTTCTACACGGGATCTAGCTATCAAGTGTCCTCACTATACAGAATCGCAATCTGACAAAGAGAGCTGGGGGATTTGAACTTCTAACCCCTTCCACTGGTGTTTAACCCTAGGAACCCTTCTTTTGGCCAACGTTTGAACAGTCGCTGCCATTACTACTACGATTATCATTGATATTGGTTCTATTATGTTGTTGTCATTGTAGCGTTTTTTTCTTTACAGACATTATTGGCATCATTGGCATCATTTTTACCACTAGTACTAGTGGCGAAATACAACATCTACCTCAACATGGCGTCCATAAAGGCCCACAATTCACCAGCAATGTTTTGGTGTTCAGTGCTCGATGTGGCCTGGTTTGGCACACTTGCATGGCTTGGCTTTCTAGTTGATCGCTTCCAAATAAGCACGGGGAAGATTAGTCACTCCAGAACTAAGCTTATCTTTTAGCAGAAAAATATATGACTTATTACTGTAACTTATTAATACGCATTATCTCTCTATGACATTTTGGCGACGAAGCCATCAACCTCCGGACCCGGAATGCCCTGCAGGATCGCGCCTGATACCTGAATAGGTCCGTCTCCAGTCGTTTCTTGGTATTTTCCTGTAGAGTGGCATGACAAGGGACAGGAGGAAACAGGTTGAACCTGCTTTCCAGAGTGCCATTTATTTGTCGTGACGGCGGTGTTAAATTTCACGAGGTCTTGGGATTTTGTATTTTTTAGGGCACAGTGGGTTTTAAAGTCAAAATGCATTTTTTGGTGCAACCTACGCGCAGGTGGGGTCGCAAGAAAAAGTGTTGAATGTTGTAGTTTTGTTGAATGAGTAGTACGTAGGTAAAAGTAGCCTTCCAGGA
>BGPT01000560.1:297148-311777 GCA_003297045.1 Symbiodinium sp. clade C Y103 | reverse complement strand
ACCCCACCTGCGCGTAGGTTGCACCAAATAATGCATTTTGACTTTAAAACCCACTGTACCCTAAAAAATCCAAAATCCCAAGACCTCGTGAAATTTAACTGTGTATAATCATATATAATATTATATATATTGTTCACCATTGTTCAGCAGTATATATATATGTATGTGTTGTTCACCATTGTTTACCATTGCTGAGCATTGTTTACCTTCATGACCAGGTTCTTTTGGATTGTGGTATCAAATATGCCGACCATGCTTAAGGGCGATTTGGGTACGTCAACGAGCTGGTTCTGCTGGACTCACTGGGCACCCCAAGAGTAAGAGTTGGGTATGATATTCAACAGTACCTCCGCTATACAGTAAGTCAGTCAACCAGTTTATTGTTTTGCTTTGGATTACTCAACAAACATACAAACATCAGAAGATGAGTCGTGTTTGATGTTGGAATCGCTCACCAAAGTCACTTATGGGTGAAGTCGGGAACTGACAACGGATGGGAAAAATGAGGGGCCATTCTGGCACACCATTTATATACTCTACCATCATTGACCCAGTGGTCGTGGAATTGGATATTCCTAAGTTGCAATCATGCATCACTACAACATTTCTGGTATAAACTCTTGGTAGCTAAATGGGAGGTTAAGACCCTTTGAATCAATTAATCAGTGGGAAAAGGGACATCACACTGCAGAGTCGACTGGCTAGAAATGTTCATCACAACAGTAGATGATTTCTCTGACAAACAGCCAAGAAGACACGTGTCCCTGGACGTGCATCCCATTAGTACAGGAAGTGGTTCAAGACGATGATTAATTCATCCAGTGATACGTATGTATTACATATCACAACATAGAATATGTATATTGCAGGACATTTATCAAACATAATATATCATGCACTATCTACATAATCTTAGAAAATAGATTTTACACATGTGTACAATCGTATCATATATGAAATCAAATAACATGTGTATATGTATTATATATATAGATTGTATATGGTGTCATCATATCATATCATGTCATATAACATCATATATCATGTATATATAATATGCCATATATCCATATTACGTATATCAAACATATGAAAATCAATGGATATAGATATGTTAATCAAATGTAGCCGAATACATGTACGTGTAATTAATACACTACATACTACGTTTCATGTAGTCATGTATGACACAATGCAGCATATTACAGACTATAAATTGCATATCATATATCATACAAATATATTACATATCAAATGTAATATAACAAATATGATCAAAAATCGTACATCATATATTCATATACGTTAGATGTACATACATAGCTACATGGGTAATCATAGGTACATAATTAAGTGGTAAATAGACACATATGGAGGTTTCCTAAAATAGGGGTACCCCCAAATCATCCATTTTAATAGGGTTTTCCATTATAAACCATCCATTTTTGGGTACCCCAATTTTAGGAAACCCCCATATAGACACTGCTTGTTTGATTGAACGATTCACGGCCGGAAGGGTCCGGAGGGTCCGAACACACTGAGCCCCAGGACTGTTAAGGACCACACCAGGTACATGGCTACCTCGGGGCGCAGCAGTTCCCCCGTTTTTGTTGCGACTTCTAAGGACCAGTTGATGGTTGCTACAATATGTAATCATCACGTTTAACCTCAGAAAAACTCCCTTAAAGTATCAGTAACAAACACTTTGTTGTAATAGCATGCACCCTATGTTTCTTCCCTGTGTTTCTTCGTTAGAAAACAGCTAGGCTATATACAGCTATAGATATTGAGCCCGCTTTTCAAGCTATGCATAAAAAAAAAAAGAGGGTGTGTTGACCCAGTAGTTCCGGGAGGATTCGCAAAAGCTCCCAGCAAACTGTGCACAAGCTAGTCCAACAGCAGCATGTGAATCGTCCCAATATCTCACTTCCCGCCACCTGGAAAACACATTTCGGGCTTCCAACCCAAAGTTACGTGAGAAGAAGAGTCTGTGAGATCTGATATTCATATGTATGTATGTACTGGATATTCGTCAGGCTATATATCCGTATGATACTGAATAGGTGCTTCACATACATGATACTATGCTATGAAGAATATATAGATGAAATAATCATGAATAATCAAGGATGTCCGCCACATTCAATATTCAAACCGCTTCAAATGATTTACTCCAAGGAGATGTTTCACAGGGTCTTCCAACCTTATGTGCCTGAGATTCGATTCAGGTATTCATTAATATGTATTCCTAATGCTTTCAAGGGACCTACACCAGGAAAGCACAGCTATTCCAATTAAAATTATATTGAAGGGGAGAATCATTACTGCCTTCATGTTTCCTGCCTGCCAAGCCCCCCAAATCAGGCCAAATATAGTAATCCAAAATTACATGCCTTCTGAATTGGAGAAGTTGCATTTCAACCACTTGGAACGTTCTCAAACATGCAAGTCTCTAAAGCAAGTCACTAGCAAACACGGCGGATTTGAAATCAAAAACATATTATATACATATTAGTAAACTTCGGAGTTCCCAGGAGGTCACGGTAGATCGGGACCACCCTTCGCCGAATTTTTGGGCCGCGCACACAAACGACCACTAGGAAGATTGCCCTCGGCCGGGTCCAGGGCCATCAAAAAAGTGGTGTAGAATCGCAACATCTGTCGACCCATCCGAAAAAATGGCTATGGGTCAAAACCCTGGTACTCTAGGTAACCTAAAATATCTGGTGAGTAAATGTTTATTCCTCCAATCAAGGTAATAGTAGGTTTTGACCCATCCAAAAAATAAAAGAGTCCTGTTTATCATCCCGGATGGGAAATGAATGGAATGATGAACTTAGTGATTAGTCAGCACCACTCTAAATTCCTGGGGTAATGGTATATTTTTTTTGATATGTGGGTTTCAGATGAAATCGCTAGGGCGGTAACCTCTTCCGACGAGCCTGCATAACCCAAACGAGCCATTAAACATAGGTGGATGCGAATCATCGGGAGCTCTAACCTATATGTTACCTTCAGAACTTCAGAAACAATAAAATGTTTGATAAAAACAAAGAATCCTGTGTAAGCGCAATCTTGACAATTCCCCTAAACTTCTAGTTGGACCCCTGTGCTCGATGAATGGTATCTTGACCAATTATATAATTTACCCAAAATGTAAGCCAAGTAACATGGGTACACCATTCCATAGTGCTGGACTCTTTACCTGTTGATTTACAACTGCAAATCACTAGATAAGTTTACCTGGGTTTGTCTGAAAATATGTTAAATATGATATTATATGACAAACTCCAAATCTAGCAAAATCTCATGGTTTATCATCATCAAAGTCAAAATGTATGATACACATTGATACAGAACCCAAACCTATCAAAATATCATGGTGTGTCATCAAAATCAAATCAAAAGGGATGGTATTCTCATGGTCTGTCATCATCGTCCTTTCAAAAAGCCATTTGGGGGGTTAGATCTACCAGCCAAATCCTTTCCTCGGCCAAGCTGCAGCATAATTAATGCTCCACCAGATGGCAGGCCGCAGACCATCGTTGCCTTGGTACGTCTCGGTACCATTTTTTGGTCGAATCTTCAGTGACCATCAAATCTTAGGCTTTTAGTGGATCCTACTGTAACGGATTTTAATATGGTTTTAGTGGATTTCAATGGATTTCACCACTAACCCCAGGGTTTACAATATCCAGAGGGACCGGGTCTATATCTTTCTTTGGCCTAGAAAGCATACTAAACATTCACTTTTGTGTTGCTTACACAGCCAATTCGTGGTGAATCCAGCATTGTTTGTTGCTCAAACCACAAATTTAAATCTCGGTTCGTGAAATGGTATACTTGGGTATGGGTAAACGTGCGGTGTGATCAATTACATCTACAGCACATAGGTGAACTAACATAACCATGGAAAATCACCATTTTTAATGGGAAAATCCACTATAAATGGCCATTTTCAATAGCTATGTTAGTTTACCAGAGGGTAGTTAATATGCACATACATGTCCAACTTTGAAGACACCCCAGCCGAACACCATATCATCCATCTGTTGAGCGTGGCTCAATGACATGGCCCACACCATCCCATACTTGAATTCATCACATACACATAGAGAATCTACATCATGTCATGCCTAAAGAAAAACACTTCATGTTAGTAGAGGAATAGGGTCCACCATCCCCCAATTTACCACAAATGGGTTGTATAAACCATCGTATAAACCAACAAAAGATTGATGGTTTATTACTGCTTTTCTATGCTTTACTAACATTATTTTTTGAAACCAGTGTTGCGATTTCAGAAACAATGAGTTCCTGTGTTCGTGACTGAGCTGTCCAGCCAGTTCCCCAGGAACCACGGATTCTCTAGTATGGCAGGGCCGCTGATTTGCTGCCTGACACCGCTGATTTGCTCCCTGGACCCAGAAACAAAGTGAGAGACCGCCCCCAATTGATAGCCAACAATAGGTAAGTGTCAAAAGACTTGTGAGAAATGGACACCTAGCTAAGAAAACGAGACTAGCTGTGTTGCGCTGAAAGTCACAAGCTGTCTACTACTTCCCGAAGTGATGCTGAAAATCAACAAGCAGGAAAACCATTAGATCAACATTTGTTTGCTTGACAACGACGAATGTTAATCAGAAAAAACATAATACTACAAGGTTCTCCTTAAAGATGGAACGGCACGGCAACCCCCTTACATCCATTGCCATTTTGATATTAAAAACATGTCTGTTTTGGAGATCACGAGGAACAATTGGAAATCGGATCTCTTCACCATTTGACTCTGGTTCAAACCATTTTTGGGTCCAAAAAGTTACTCCTCCGGGTATTTTGTGCCAAAGACAAATGGTTCAAATGGTTCTGGGCTAAAACCCTCCACCCACTGTTGTTCACATCCCAAAAATGCTATCATAATTCTTGCCATGTTTTGCATGGGTTCACAAGAAATCAATATCGGGCTGAACTTCATAAAGTGATAGCTGTGACCAATCTGTCCCTGCAAAATATCATATGTGACCTGCATGGGTATTACAGCACCATGAAAATGTTGGAAAATCTTCTTCAATTGCTCTCACCAAGAACTACACAATTTACCCAGTTAGAAAACCGTAAAGCTCCTCTTCAGCCAGTTGCCCACATCTTTTCTACCCTCTGATAATTTTAAATAGCCATTGAAATCAGCATTCTTTTAGATCAATCATCCGAAATGCTCAATGTTCATCCATGTTCCATGCACACAGCTGCATCGGGTAACCACCAATCTCAAACGAGCAGGCAAGACCACGGAGATCAGGAAGGCAGCACCAGCCAGCAGAGAGAGGAACTGGTACATCAGATAGGTCTCAGGTACAGTACGTCAAAGGCATTTGGTTCTGTCTGGAAATGGCATATACTCCCAATTACAGCCACTTAATGTGACATATTATGGTTAACCATTGGATTTGGGGATACATGGGGATACCCTATTTTCAGACAAACCCATTTGTTTGGGGTCAAAAAAGCACATCTACGCGTCTTATGGCACTCGCAAAGTTCCAACATGGTCCAACCATGTTCCCAGCGTGTCTTTTGATGTAGGGAAATTGAGACTTATATATGAAGATGGAGCTGAAGATGAAAAAGACAGCTAATGAAAACGATGATGATGATGATGATGATGATGATGGTGATGATGATGATGATGATGACGACGATGACGATAATGATGACGGTAACGATGATGATGATGATGATGATGATGATGATGATGATGATGATGATGATGATGATGGTGAGGGTGAGGGTGATGATGAGGATGAGGATGAGGATGACGACGGGGACGACGATGACTATGACGATGACGATGACGAAGACGAAGACAATGACGATGACGAAGACAATGACGATGATGATGATGATGATGATGATGATGTTGATGATGATGATGATGATGATGGTGATGATGATGATGATGATGAAGATGATGATGATGATGATGATGATGATGATGATGATGATGATGATGATGATGATGATGCTGATGGTGATGATGATGATGATGATGATGATGATGATGATGGTGATGGTGATGATGATGATGATGATGATGATGATGATGATGATGATGATGATGATGATGATGATGATGGTAACGATGATGATGATGATGGCGATGACGATGACGATGATGATGATGATGATGATGATGATGATGATGATGATGATGATGATGATGATGATGATGACGATGATGCAATGATGGAATGTCACAATGTCACAATGTCACAATGTCACAATGTCACAATGATGGAATGTCACAATGATGCTGTGATGCAATGATTTTGCTGAAAGTGTATTCCAACCAACATAGCGAAGATTTGCGTCGACCCTAATTAATTCTTTTCTGGTGGCCAAGGTTATATGTTGGACTGATCCAACTTGTTCCATTGCCATGATGCTCGATTCGCTGACATTGCGCTGGAGATTCGGGTGGATGTGCATCCCAGTCCATGTCTTATTCATAAACCTAGCGATTCAAAGTCCCCAATCCTGAAATAGCGTTTCACTTGCAAGTGGCTCATAATAATCCGCAAAATCTGTGGTCTAGGCCCAAGACATACTTTCGACCTACCATGCTGGATGCCGCAATGGTGCCGCTGTCCCAATTGAAGGCCCCAGTTGGTCAGCAAGTGAAATGTTTATAGTTCCCATTGAGTTCCTATCATGTATATATGTACAGATATGTACAGTATAACATTTTATTACGATGGGAATCCATGGTATTACCCCAGAAATTGGGAACCTATCAACCTCATCTGAGATCCTGGGTGCAGGAACGTTCAAGTGGCTGGGTACTCTGTAGATGGCACCAACTCCTGCCATACGAATCGTCATGGTGACGCCGTGGATTTGGGGTTGTTCTGACCCGATCGGTGTTAGTGGGTAAGTTTTGGGTAAATTAGTACATGCAGATCAATATGTACATGTACATGTACCGTTGACGATGTATCTGGGTCAGGGTTGCAGAGATATGTTCAACCGGGATAAGTTGCTTTCGATAACACTAACGTTTATGGCTAGCTTGATGTATTCCGTATTCAGCTTTTCCCAGCATCATCCTCCGTGCACCGTCAGTGGCAATCCAAGGAGGCAAAAGGCTCCACCGGCACTTTGCAACCTGGGTTGACGACAAATGACTGGCACCACTGGTGTGTCCAAAACTGGACTAGAGCATGGGCGAGGCTGCAAGTTGGCAACCCAAAAATCCTCAAATCCATGATCAATCTCAGATAACTACCCGGGAAACAAGACAGTTTGGAGCTACGAGTAGCCGGGTATTGCAGTCCCCCCACTTGTGGCTAAAAATTCCCAAGTAACCAACCAAGGTCTACCCACCTCACAAATTTTCACCACAAACCAAGTCTCGACTTCGGGTCCTTCGGGTTTTGCCATTTGGAAAGCAACAGCCGCACTGAAAAAAACTGCTGGGCATAGATCTGGATGAGTTGAACTCACACACAACTGATCAAACCGTTGAGTTTCTGTAGGCAGGTGAAAGGTTGTCCAGTGATCTTAAAAGATGCTGTAAATAGCATAAACCACCACCGGTAGGATCTGCTAGCGAGCCAGCCCGTGTCTTTGAAATCTGAAGCCACCTATGGGTTTGTGCAAAAACGAAGTTGGAGGATGGCAAACTATCCTCAGTTTAGTGCAAAACAATCACCATATAAGACATCCATTTCATTTTTGGACAGATCTATCTTCATGGCTAACCTGAGCTACTGTACCCCATCAAAAAGCTGGTGTTTACCAAGCTATTCAGTATTTTACTTACCTATGGCCAAACACCGCTGCATTCAAAAGCGTCACCAACCATCACCAACCATTTATCAGCAACGGTTGACCCAGCTTTCATCGACCTTCATAGAACCAGGTCGCATGGTAGAAATCTGCACGCCAGACACCTGGTCAAAGGTCTAGAACTTTAAAGAAGCATCCCATGAGGTGGAAAGGGTCCCAAGTGGCATGCTCTAAGAGTCCGAAAATGTCTGAATACTCAATTAAATATATATATACATATATGTATGTATTTATTTATTTACTTATTTACTTATTTACTTATTTATGATTTATTTAATTATTCATTGATTTATTTATATGTGCAGGATATGTTTCATCTATAGATAGACACATAGATAAGCGTAGACTTTGTTAGATGAGACTGGATTGGATTGGTTTAAATTATGGCATACAGAAATGTACATGTATAAATACATACAGTCTGGGGTATGTACAGGCTGTACAATGTTTGTGTACCGTACATGTACACATCATGTATGATGATATATGATGATATGTGTATTTATATTTATGTACAGTATATATATACACATATACATATAAAATGCATATACATTCACATATATATATATAATTATATATATTATATATATACGATTATATACGTATGACGAACATGTCGCAAGATGCATCGACAACCACCGAGGTCTTTATGGTGTTGCAATCAACCCACATATGGCTGAATGAAACAATCCACCTGAATGGAATGCTTGGAATGGTATGTTGTTCCAGTATGTTCTAGTAATATTCCCACAAACGAATGACCACTACCATAAAACTCTGAAAGAAGACTGTCTACCCTCTGGCAATCAAAGGCTGGCAAATCATCCCAGAAAATCCATCATTTCATTTGATGGTTTTCCTTAAGAAATACCAAAATTTTGATGGCTTCCCATTGCAATGTTTGATTACTGAAGGGTGGTGCACCTCTAAATTCCTCATTTCATGTCCAATCAACTGCTAGCTCCACTTGATGAGGCTGCAATCTCGAGCAGAACAACATTGGAAACGCACCGAGTTTGCTGCTGATGGTCCATTTGGCTATTTCTCAAAAAACACTGGGGATAAATTTACCTAATCCGTCTCGGAGGGTTAGGTAGATTCGCATCATCACATAAACATTTATGCAGGTCTCTTCATCATGATTGATCATGTTTCGCCCATCATCCTTATTTTGTGGTCTGGTGGTCGTCTATTGTAATTCCATGCATCACTTCAACCTCAGTCATTGCCAGGTTGCGTCATGTACAACATGTTGATTGTATCATGGCTAAATTCAAAATATCCTGCAACAAACGAAACAACGCTCGTTAGAATTCAAGAGACACTGTATATACTTGAAACCAGCATCTTCCTACATCAAATGGACACATCTTCAAAGGGTATCACATGAATCCACCCGGGTAACATGAAACCAGCCCTCGGTTCCCTCACCACGATGCCCGTCCCTCCCATGCCCAGTCGGTCTCCCCAAGTCGCGCCGTGAGGGGCTTGGAGGAGTCCACATTTCCCAAAACCACGATGCAAAAGATGAAATGCACCAGAACTATGAGCCTCAGCAGCTTTTTCCCCATGAACAGTTCTCATGACTATGTACATATATGTATGTATATATATATATATGTATACATGTATACATTTATGTATATACATATATGTATATATATATATGTATATATATATGTATATATATATATATTAGTATAAATTATATATACATGTATATATAAAACTGAATTTGAAGTTCCTAGTTTAGGAAACCCATGAAATTCATTTGTCTGAAGATAGGGTCCCTGAATATGATGCTTTATCATGCTTTATCAGCATTGTTTGGTTCAAAAAGAACATGAGGTCTCCAGCATTGCAAGACTACCCCACATGGGCAAACGGGATTTAACCAATGAAACACGGAAATAGTTGTGATGAAATTATCATTCATCCATTTAAAACAATGCGCATGAGGAAATTCTACAAGATGGCCTTTCTACAAGATGGTCAGCAAAAATAGTGCAAGGAAACCAACATGAAGTCGGGAATAAACACAACAATATGAGATGCAGCTGTCTCCGAGAAATCACATGGTTTCTTGGTAGTGTGTCCCGGGTCCCGCTTTTTAATGACAATAAAACAGGAAGATGTTCAAGTCAGCCAATCTTATGGAGATGTTCGCATAAAAAAATGATAATCACAAACACTAATGAAATCAAATTGCTGGCAATAGTACATCACAGAAATCATACCCCATAGGTTTGTCCGAACAAGAATGGGGGATTTAACCCCGACGACAAAAACATGTGGGTGTAAAACCAACCATTTTATGAGGATCTCTTATGAAATCTCTTGTGGTATGATGTATAAACCAACATTCACCAAGAGTGTACTGCGGGTCTGTCTTTGACAAAACCTTCAATTCATGAAAAAAAGACCCTTCATGTGGCAAACCATGGTCAATCCAATAGTGAACCATCCCAATAAAGGTATATATTGGATGTACCACATGATTTGCCATTCGGAGACTATGAAAACATCTTCCCCGTTTTTGGATGGCTACGCCCATGATTTGATGACTTTGATGGCCAGCGAGGGGGCCATCCAGGAGTTTTTCTACATGGGTGGCGGAGTGGGGCTGCAAGTGTGACGACTTGATGTCATGTTCAATGTGAAACCCCAGTAGCAAAGCTTGTCTTTGAAGTGATGCAAAAATCACTGAGATCTTTGATCTTTGGGCATAATAGCCAGGTCTAGCCAGACTACTACCTAGAAGATCGTCAATGATACAATTGGCAACTGCGGGCACTTCAGCCACAGTCATGGCCATGGATTAATCGTGTGGATTGGGTCAACATCTCATTGGGGAAAACCATGGAAAACCAGTTACACAGTTACACCCTTTTCGCGGATGAGTTGAAATCCCAAATGGATGGCCCAGACTGCACCAAACCCTGTACCAACTGTTGAGATTTGAAGAATCCAGGGATATACCAACAGGAGTCAGAAAGATGGCGACATTGCAATACAATTCTTGTCGGAAGAGCAGAAGCAGTCTTAACACATCTTCACAACAATTAAAAACAAATGATCGTTTACAGTTTACAGTCTGGACACCTTGTGGAATACCCCAGAAAAATCATTCTAACAGGACAATCTTCTTGCAAACCGAAATTACTGGTGGTTCCATGAGAGTGCCCGGGAGGTTATACATATATATATATATATATAAGTGACATGATGTCCCTTTTTAACATATCTAACAGGTATCCAACAGTGTTCACTCGTCTTAATCCTGAGTGATTGGGGTAGATCGTTCGCCCCGCTTCCACCTGAAATCAGGGCCTGTTATTCAGAGCTAACCTTGGAGACCCACAAATCAAAATAGTAGATCAGAAAAACATACATAGTACATATATTATCATATATATATATATGTATATATTATATATATATTCTGTTGGTTCATGTTCATCCATTTTCATCAATTTCGAAACCAGTGTTTTTCATGGATTTTACCCTCTGGTAAACTAACAGTTTGCTATTGAACATGGCCATAGAAATAGTGGATTTTCCCATTAAAAGATGGTGATGTTCCATAGCTGTGTTAGTTTACCAGAGGGTAAATCACCATTTTTGATCGGAAAATCACCATTTTTAATGGGAAAATCCCAAGATTTTGGTGAACTCCGGGCCCCCGGGCCCAACGATGGCCGTCAGGGAGACGGCGCCAATGACCGCGGGCGCGGGCTGGAGCAGGCCCATGGCCTCGCTTCAACGGATTTGGATCTTGTCATTTTGTGATACAAAAATATAAACAACAAACCAGTTGTGTATGAATATGTCACAATCTATGTGATGATATATACAAGAATGATTATATAATATTGTATATAGCACTATATATCAATACGTATCATGTATATATATACACATGTCTAGTGTTCGAATGTGTTGTGTATTTATGCATGCACATGTATTCATGTTGATGCATTGTAAAAGGTATCTATATATGTATATATATTATATATATAGATATGTGATATAATTTATATCAAATATTATATATATAATTACAATATATCAATGTGGAGTGTGCATATTTCATCATATGTCATGAAAGTTCAGTCGTGATGGACTTTTAAAGGTCTATTTTGGAGAGCTATGTTGCAATAGACTAGAGACTATGTGTCCCTTAATCAAGAAAGAACAACATAATCATCCATGAATAAACAAAACTCGGTTTTAGCAACAAATGATTGCTCAGGCTCACCCCATACTGCATTCGAATGTATTCCATCTATGTCTGGGATTGTGGGCTCCACTTGGCTATCAAATCATTAGCAAATGATTAGCAATCAATTGGCCGAGTGTTCGACCGTGACCCAAATCATCAAAAGTTCACACCTTCTCAACTCATGACTGGTGGTTGATGGACCTCTGATAAGCACGGCATTTTGGGCAATTGGGGATCATCATTCCAGTCTTCAAAATGTCAATTAGATGGCACATGTGATATGACAACATGGAAAATGGATTAAAATAGCATATGTACAACTGTACAACCAAAAAACAAAACCGCTGTAATGGATTATAATGGCACATGTAATCGGGTGAAGGCAAATATGATATCTGAAATCAATCCGCAACTCAGCGGGTGGTTGTCCTGCCTGTGTACTCGCTCTCGGAAATTGTTACGGTGAGTTGTTGTCCACACCGCTTAGCCGCGGAGAGCCACAAGTTCGAGTTGCAGATTCCCTGATCCAAAGGGCTATGTACTGAAAGCTGAGTGGAACGACGCCTAAACATTGAAGCAATCAAACTGAGCACCATCCTATATATCTCCGTCAAGTGTGATTGGACGGATGTTTGTGTACTTGACACAGTTTGCAAAGGATGTAAGGGAAGGCTTCTTGGCACAGAAAAAGAGGGAATTAGATTCAATCCCATTGTCTGCATCTTTGAAGAAACATGAAGCAGCACATTCAACGGTTTCAGTAGCAAAGCTTCAAAGCTTTGGTATTGGGATGTATTGGGTCCTGTGATCTCGAGAGGTCTGATCCTGAATGCATCTCAAATAACTCTTTGAAGATCTTTGAACAAAGTATTGTCACATTTGGGATGCAACCATAGCGTTGCCATAGCGTTGAGTGCGCACTGCATTGTGACCCAAATGCAATCAGAACATCATATCAGAAAAAAAAATCCAACAAGAACACTCGGAAAATGTTTTGACACCCCCTACAGAATTGAAGGGATTTATGCTTTGGAACCAAGCTTTCTCCCACCATCAAAAGCACCATCTTTTCAAATCCGATCGCGGAAGGGATTTGGAATCCGGCGAATCTCCGCCTGTTTAAAGAGAATCGTTGCTGGGACAGGGAGGACCCCCAATTCACGGAGGGAGTATCAACGATCAAAACACCTTGTTTCAAACTGTTGGATAGATAAGTTGGTTATCTCTGGTTCATTCCTTCAAGACGCGTTTCCCATGTTGTTGATCCTATTGATCAAAATTAAACATGTGGCCTTTTCATGCTCTTCCATCAAGACAGTAAGTCACCAAATCGGTCCGGAGCATGTCCCCGGAAAACACAAATAAGACAAGCACCAGTGCATCTATGTATCTGATTCACACACTTATGGTTTACGAGTCAACAAAAAATCTCAGCCATACCCTCTGGTGAACTAACATAGCTATGGAAAATCACCATTTTTAATGGGAAAATCCACTATAAATGGCCATTTTCAGTGGCTATGTTAGTTTACCAGAGGGTAACCACTGTTTTTCCCAAATTTCGGAACATCCCAACTTTTCGGTGGTGACTTCCCGCGCGCCGTCAGCAGCACCGCCACAGTTCCGCTGGTGGACGGAAAGTTCAGGCGATCGAAGCGCAAGAGGACCCCAGCCAGGTCGATTTGAAGCTTCCTGGGCGCCAAAAGGTGGTAGAAACCACAATCATTGGAAGCAGGGAATCATTTTGCCGTTTCGGGAATCATATGTCATATTCTTTCATGAAATGGAATAGAACGCACATGAAGATGGAACCCATTTTAAGTGGGTGCTTCTGGGAGGAGTCAGGGTGTGGAGTTTGGATTCCCTCGTTGGACACATCTAAATCCCACCATTTAGCTGGCGCCTGCATGGACTTCCAAGTCGAGGAAGAAACACCTGTCATTCACCAATGCGTGTATCAATATATTTTAATCTCAGTTTTTGTGGTTGAAGTCTTACCAAGATCTACATCCCCAATGTACTGCAATTATTTCCCATTGACAGTTGGTCTATAAGAATCAATCAATCTATACATTTATATGTATATATGCGCATAGAATTGCATATATTGGACATATTGTATGTACATATATATATTTATATATACACATATCATGTATGTAAGCAATAGTATATGTATATATATATATATATACATGTATATATATATATATATATAATGTATGTTGGTATATCTACAGGATACTCAGGTTGCCTTAATCACATGTGCCTCTTTTTCTCCCACAGGCTTCAGCCATGAAGCGAAAAGAAGGCTTCCAGCGCTGTCTCCAGTTCCACTTTCGTCGCCTGGTGATATAACGTTGACTAGGGGGACACACACATATATACACTGGTAAGACAAAAGTTGCGCTTGTTGAGCTTCCAACAGTGAACATGTTAAGCTGCTTCTTCTGCACACCTTTTCCCCTTAGAATCCTACATGGAACCTTGTTGTACCCCGGTCGAATTTCCACCCTCCAAAAGCTTTAAAATATTATAAATTTAAAAGCGGGTGATAAT
>BGPT01000560.1:264456-289284 GCA_003297045.1 Symbiodinium sp. clade C Y103 | reverse complement strand
GCCACACGAAACGGACTTGGAAATGTGATCCGCGGGTGACCGAGATGGATGCGTCGTACAGCCTTCAAGAAGCATAAACTTTGTTCCTCCTGAAGTATACATACATATATGTGTATATAAATAATATAGAGAGAGTTTTGCATGAATACATATGAATTCGATTTTCAGGGGACCGGAAATCTGTTGACCAGCCATTTTGATGTTCATCAGGATACCACAGTTTCCATTCACCAGGCAGTCGAAGAAAGCTCAGAACGATCGGAACCTGAGGATCGTTATTCTAGACTCAAGATGCGCATTCCCTTCCTACATTCGGTCTCAAAAAATGGATGGTTTATAATGGAAAATCCTATTAAAATGGATGATTTGGGGGTACCCCTATTTTAGGAAACCTCCATTTGCATTCTTTTGAGTTGTGGGAGAAAAAAAATTGCAGTCGTGGTGAATTCTCTCTCGTTGATGAGTTGCGAGGGTTCATTGGCACATTGGGTGAGGCTTTGCGTATATCCTTGTGTGCTTAGGGCTCGAGGTTGCCAAAGACGTTTGACTTAGAGGACAAGCGACCACGGCAGTGCTGTCAAAGGTGGTGATGTCGCTTGCACCACCCAAGAGTTGGAGATGCACCTGAGCAGTCGGAAAGTGAACCATTCTGCCATTCTGACTAGTCTGGCAAGCCTTGATTCCACTGAATTTCTTCGACCTTGATCCAGAGGAGCTTCCTGATGCACTTTCAGTGTCTTTCAAAGGTCTTTCTCTGATTGACACGTATTATGTCATTCTGGTGAACCTCTACGGTCGATCCTACATGTTTATTCTGTATATTGTGTGGCATGGATCATGCTTGCTCCGACATGAAGTGTTGATGTGAATTGATGTTGTTCCGTTCATCTATTTTGTATTCTATTATGTTGTTTGACTTGATGTCATACTATATCCGAGATTATATATCATACTATGCCATGTCGTATTAGATCATGTTATTGCATGTTTTAGTATGTCATTTAGTATCTCGTGTTGTATGTTTGTGTTTCATATTTAACGTATAGTATATGTATGTATATTGCATTGGCGTGTGTTGTTTGATTTGTTGACCATGTCATTGTATGCATGTAAAAACCCGTGATTGATATGTTTCTTGGTGTATCTTGCATTTTCTTGCTATATCGTACCATGTGTTTCCCAAATGTATATCACTGTACTATTTGTTCATTCTTTGCCTGTGTGTATGTTTTACAGTATATACATTTGAATTTACATGTCTTCACATATCTGTAAATATCTTCACATATCTGTAAATATCTTCACATATCTGTAAATATCTTCACATATCTGTAAATATCTTCACATTATCTGTAAATATCTTTACAATCTGTAAATATCCTTACATATCTAGAATATTTATACATACATACATACATACATACATACCATACATTACATTACATTACATTACATAACATTACATAACATTACATAACATTACATAACATTACATAACATTACATAACATTACATAACATTACATAACANATTACATTACATTACATTACATTACATTACATTACATTACATTACATTACATTACATTACATTACATTACATTACATTACATACATACATACATTACATTACATTACATTACATTACATTACATTACATTACATTACATACATACATACATACATACTTACATACATACTTACATTACATTACATTACATTACATTACATTACATTACATTACATTACATTACATTACATAACATAACATAACATTACATAACATTACATAACATTACATAACATTACATAACATTACATAACATTACATAACATTACATAACATTACATAACATACATACATACATACATACATACATACATACAGACATACATACATACATACATACATACATACAGACAGACAGACATACATACATACATACATACATGTTGTCTATGTATATATATATATATGTTGTGTATGTATATATATATATATATTTAAATACATATAATGGTATACTTTCAGTATCCAAACAGGATATGTCATGGTATAGCACCCCCAGCCACGAGTCTCCGCCCTTGCGCTTCCCGCCCTTGCGCCCCGCGTTTCGAGGAACGCTTCCTCCAAGTGGAGTCTCCGGTGCTCACGCAGGTGTCGACTCAAATGGTGACTCCATTTTGGATATCCTCTGGTAAACTAACATAGCTATTGAAAATGGACCACTTATAGTGGATTTTCCCATTAAAAGTCTCCCAAAATGGTGATTTTCCATAGTTAGGTTAGTTTACCAGAGGGTAGATGTTAGTTCGATGACCAAAATGATGGTTTAGACGTTTAAAATGGTCATTTTCCATAGCGACCTAAAATTGTTCAAGGGTAATCAACCAGTATTTCATGGGATGGGGGGATTTTTGATGGCTCAGGTGAGTGAACCCTTCTGCAACGATACGAATACTGGATACTGGGAATGGATGTTTGAATATAATGCTTTGTTTCCAACGATGTGGTTGAGTTTGTGATTTTCATATGTACAAATTTGAGACTTCAAATTTGTTTGAGGCAGCGGCATGTGATGTATTTGAGGTGGATCGTGTGTGATTTTGTTCCTAATATGTTTGCAAATGATGTATATAAAGTCACACATCGCATTTCCTTGCCACCACTGCCACTAGTATGACCCGTGATTGCTAGTACAACTACATTCATTGCCAACTTCATTTCTCTGGAAATACATGCGGGAATCCATCTTCCACGTGTTTCTGTGTTGACCGGGATGCAGTTCCAGGGTTTTGCTCAGTCATGTTGAACCCCATGTCCAAACAGTTTTCTCTCGACATTTGACGTTGTTGACATCAATTCTATAAAAGTGTGTTTTGTCAATTTCCAAAACCATGGGATTTTTTGGAATGCCAAATTCCGAGACAACGGTTTTCGTGTAGTCGCCACTATTCATGGGTGCCTCGGTGAAATTCCCAGGTGTTGATGAGAACATCACATAGTTTCACCATGTTTTTGGGCTCCCCACCTTTCCATCGCTCTCCATGGAGGCCTCCAAAGACTTCATGGCCTTGGGTGAAGCGCAGTTGGATCGCTGTGCGGTGCGGAGCTCAGTTCTAGGTAAATTCTAACGACCTCACTGTGACCTCACTGGAATATATGGTTAGCATAGGGATATTATCCCCAGAAGAAGCCTTAATTCAAGTTAGTGAATTATTCTAATTTACCCAGATTGAATGGGATTTTAACAACATATATAGTAGTATAGCAATAGTCTCTTGCAAGGTAAGGCCCCCAAGCGATCGCTAAGTTTATGCACACAACTTGGTTCACTGGGATTTATGGAGGATATAACTATATATAGTCTATGGGGTTTACAAACCAACTTTAACTGGGGGGGTCCAACCTTGTATACACTGGAGATAGGGCGATGTTTTATAGGATGTCATGGGATATAATGGAGATAAGATGGAAAATATAATTGGATACAATAACCAACTTGATAGGACTTTTGGCGCGTCTTGAACGGGTTTTACCACCGAATCAGATCATCAAAAGCTAGCAACGTTCCGCCGTGGCCGTTACTCCCGGGAGTCGTCGTAAGGTCGGCCGTAACGTGACGATCTTCGAGCAGATGTTGTCGTTGTGGCCTTTCTGGGGGCTCTTGCGACGTGTGGAGGTGCGGTGAAGAGGGGCCGGCTGCGCTTGCGGGGTTGAGCAGCGCCCTTAGAGATTTTTAGAAAGATAATTGAAGTATATTCCCAAATCATCCCCATTGACAGATGGTTTTCCCATCAATGCCCAAATGCTCCACAGCCATTATGACCAACTTCAACTAGCAATCAAACATGGCTTGCTGGAAACTTCCCCATTTAGTTCGAGGATTGTTCCACATTAGTCCATTCACTTCGGGGATTTCCCATTCCCATATGCTCCATGTATGGAATATTTACCTACATTCGGGTGATTTTTAGGGTGAATGTTGGTAAATATTCCATACATGGAGCATCTGGGATTGAAAATCTCCACCTTTGATGGTCACCTTTGCTTCGGAGCCCAGCTGGCGCCCGGCGCCTTCGGGTCTCAGGCGGACGGCTTGGTGCAGCTTCCCTCGGAGAGGCTGCGCGTGCCGCCGCGGTCACTGGGCTTTCAACGAAACTGGGGGATTTCATGGGGATTTTGATCAAAGGAATTGGTGATTTCATGGGGAATTTCACCAACCAATAATTAATCATTTCATGCAGATTAACCGCCAGAAACACGTTGACTTCGGAAAATTTGTTTGTGTGATATGAGTCATATGGGTGGGATATGATACTTAAACAAACTTAACAACTGCTTTAATGACAACTGGATACAACTGGATCCATGGTACCTTCGGAAAATCTGAGAAAAATCTTTGAGGTATACTGAAGATGAATAAAAATTAAAGATTCAAATCTTAGTTTTGGAATTGAACATGGGTCCAGCAACAAAGTATACGATAGGTTTATGAAAACTATAATACAAATTGTAGATATCGTATAGATATAGGGATGATGGGATGGGTATTTTAGTCACTTTGAATGGATGCTGATTTAAGCTTGTTGATGGACATTGCTATCATCAGAACATAGCCGATTTAGTTCGATGATTTACCTATCAAACATGATGGATTTTCCACTTCGCTATTTCAAACAGAGGGAAAATCCGGAGCATATCCCCGCTGTAGGACCATTGTTTTCCTAGTTCAATCATGGAAAAAATCATGTTGAATTACAAGTCTTCCCAGTGAAATCACCCCATTTTGAGTCGCTGGATTCACTGGATCGATCCGAGGTATGTGTCGCCCACTCTGAGACCTGCAGGGGGCTCCAAGGGCGAAACCCATGGATGGAGTAGCTGTTTGGCTCTGGGTCACTTCACTTCATCCGAGCCAGGCAAATAGGTTCTACCCTCTGGTAAACTAACATAGCTATTGAAAATTGCCATTTATAGTGGATTTTTCCCATTAAAAATGGTGATTTTCCATAGCTATGTTAGTTTACTAGAGGGTAACCAAAACATAGTGATGATACTGGGCCTGTTTTCTCCAAAACATCGCGTTGGTGCTTTCAAAGATGTGATCGTTTGTTGCACCGGATGATCTGGATGATCCCCAACTCACTGAAAAACATGGGAATGATTGGCCCATTGGTACCCTCTTGTGGGTCACCGTATCCATAATATATACTAATATGTGTCAATCTGGTGACTCAAGCACCTACCGTTCAATATCAGTTAATTCTTGCATGCCAGCATGTGCTTGACAGTATACAATAGTATAATATAATAGTATAATATGATAGTATAATCATATATATATATGTATAGATATACACAATTGTACATGCTACATGTATATATATATATATACATAATATATATATATATATATTATAGATACACTCCTAATACAGCATATACACATACATATACATCCAGAACATGTCATCCGGCTGAGGTGGCGGCGCTCCACCACCCAGCAGGAGCAAGGCACCACCCTGACGGTGGCTCACTAGAAAAATCGTGGAAAAAAACTTACTGGTGCTTAGTAGGGAATGGGGGAATGGGATGATTATTAATTATTATAGGTCATTCCCTCATTCCCTGCTAAGCACCAGTAAGTTCAAGAGATGTTATGCGCTATGGATCCATTCCCACTGTCTGAGAAGGTACAAGATACCCCCTAAATCATACCCTCAATAAATCCTAAGAAGGTACTTGGATCCATAGGCTATGTTTATCTAGAATGGGATTTCAGCATAAATCCGTTGATCCAGCTTAGTTGCTTAGTTCACCCAATTTTTTTTCAAGGGACATTGCCCCTACTTTTTGCCGGGATGAAAACGAACCCACGATTCGTGGGTAGTTCACCACCAAGTACCAATCAATTTTGTTGTTGTTTGAAGGGAACATCTTCACCGGAAACATGGTTGTTTTGGTCCCATGAAAGATGGTGCTTCCTGTAAATCTTCCATCATCTTCCCTTGAACCCATCCAATGAACCAAAGATCACCACGGTGAACCCACTAGAATTTCGCTCTTTTTGTTGACTTTCAGATATGTTGTGTCCCAACATTCGGGAAGTTCAACCAAGCAAAGTGGGGATCTCATCACCATGGGGATTCAACCGGCTAGCCCAATATGGGAAATCATAGCCACAAGGGTGGACATTGGTCATTTTATGTCGATATTTACCCAATTTGCTCCCTTGTAGCTGGGATGTTGGGGTTTCTCCCCTGAGTCGGTTTTTTTCTCAGAAACCTGTCAAAGTTCGACAATGGCCTTTGATGTCTTCCTGGTGTTTAATCAACTGATAATTGAATTGGTTTCATGCCAACATGTTACCTTTATAGGTTTAGAGCATGCCAACACCAAGGGGTATACCAGGCAGCTACACGTTCCAAGTCATCACTCTGCAACATCGGCTGGCCCCGGGCAGGACGCATTTCGTGGCAGGGCGGTCGTTTGTGGGTCCCTTGAAATCCAGAGTTTTGAAACACCAAAATGGCTGAGTCTAAAACATTCCAATTTTTACGCTCAAACAAATGAGGCATTTGAGATTAGCTTGAGATTTGTAGCTTGAGATGTTCAATTTGAGAAAAACCGTTATAGACGGTCATCATGTTTCACAAATCACCCAAATTCATTCGCCAGAAAGGTTGGCTTCCCAAACGGGGTATGTTGATCCCCCCATCCAACATGGTAAACCTGGTGTTTCGTATGAACCGGGGAAGGGTGAAGGTGAAAGCCTTGAGGCGCCCCGGCTGCCATTGTTTGGTAATTACATGGGATCTGAGATTCGCCACAGGATTTCATGAAGTTGTACATATCATCATCATAAACTATCATAAATCTATATTACACGATGTTTAATCATATACTGTATATGATGAATCATGATTATATGGTATATGTATGTAGATGTACTTGCAAATCATCCTGTCATGGCTAATATACATATTATGTGAGTCAATATTGGTCACCTTTTAAATCACCACTGACCACGTTTTTTGTTTGGTACATGACTGCGTGTTTCCATGAGCTGATCGGGAGATTTGTTTTGCTCAAGGCCTCCGGTCGAGGAGGAGTTTCTCCATTTTGATCCAGTCTTTTTTCATGGGAAAGATATGGAAAAGTAGGGACATCATCTCAAAATGCCTAGATGTTCAATCAAACCAGGGTGGATGTTTGTTTTTTTTGTCCGTGAGAGATCTCTTTTTCAGGTGCATACATCTACATCTTAGTTGAGTCCCGATATACTATTCCGTACCACTCAAGGGAACGCAAGGAACACGACATGTGACTTTCATGGCGAAGATTGATGGCGAGGAGGCTTGTCTAGCAGACTAGGAGTAAAATGACCCATTACTAGCTGGTAGCCATCTTTGTACCATTTTGTACAGTTTTCCTCTATTTCAGACATCAGACTGGCGCAATGGAGGTGTGCTTCCTAGCATCGGGTGAGAAGCTGACAGTGCTTGACCAGGATGCAGTTGATGGAAAAAACGCAAAAGCAGTAAAGCAAATCCTGTCAGCTAAGGTCGGTGCCACCAGATTCAGACAAAGACTCTATCTGGAAGGTGGTTCTGCGATTCCGGATGATGAGGTGTTTGCTCCGGGTCCTTTGAAGGTCTACCTGGTGGTCTTGAATTTTTTACCTCTGGATGCTGAGGAATATGATCAGATTAAACCCCTTTGTAGAAACAACGATTGGCTTGCGCTGGAAGAGTTGCTGCAAAAGCCTTTGAATCCAGATGTGGCCGATAAGATTGGTTCGAAGCCGCTGCACCATGCTGCACACCAGGGACATGTTGAGTCCATACGGCTGTTGCTTGAGGCAGGTGCAGATCTTGAGGCACCAGACAATTTGGGGATGACCCCCTTCTGTGTTGCAGCATGGCAGGGGCATATCCAGTGTGTTTACTTTCTCTTTGAAGCTGGGGCCAACAAAGATCAGCCGACTCCGGAAGATGAAATGTCCCCGCTACATTATGCAGCTGCGAACAACCATCTCGAGATTGTCCGGTTTCTGGTTGAAGCTGGGTCCAACAAGGATCAGCCGGAATTGGATGGGACAACTCCCATGCATCTTGCTGCCAATGAAGGTCATCTTGACATGATCAGATTGCTGGTTCAACTTGGGGCCAGCACGGATGTGCAAATTTCAGATGAATATGAAGATCACGGCTGGAATGGATTTACGCCGATGCATATTGCAGTTGAACAAGAACGTCTCGAGATCGTCGGCTTTCTGATTGAAGCTGGTGCCAATTTTGATCAGCCCACCCCAGAACATGGGATAACACCTTTGCATATTGCAGCTGAAGACGGTCTCATCGAAAGTGTTCGCTTGCTCGTTAATGCGGGCGCAGATCTTTACAGAGTCTCGGTGATTTTATCTCGCCTTTCACGAACCCTCCGGTAATCTTACCTGGAAAGTTCCCTATTTGGTCCAATGATTTGGTTCGGGGATTTTCTGGCCTGCCATGTTTGATTCCCGAAGGCCAAACGATAGTTAGTAAGGTATCTGTCTACTGCATTGGATTTCCATCGCCAGTGGGCCCAGGTTGCTTCATGTCCCTCATGGTTCTAGCCGTACCTTCTGAGGCAGTATTTTGGAGTATGAGTTTGGGGTCAAGTACCTTCTCAGAAAGTATTTGAACCCACAGGGACCAACGGATTTCAGCCACTAATCATCCAGTAAAAGGTTGAACTTTCAAAAGGCGCAGGTGCTCCGTGTGTGTGTGTGTGTGTGAACCCGGTTGGTCCCCATACGGGTAAGATTTTCGTTTTCATTTAATGTGAAAACAATTTTGCAGGGGGCATGCGGCCATCATGCAAACGCATGCCAATGAAGCTATGCATGATGGTGGAAGCCAGGGCTGATCACCCTGGTGCACCTGCATTCGTCACAGCAACCGGCTAAGCTTGGAACCGGACTTATGACGAATGTTCGAGTTGTCAGGACCCTTACTAAGGCAACCTCAAGGCACCGACCAAGTCATCTGTCTAACGTTCTTCCTCAGGGTAATTTCTAAGTACTCTAATCATGAGTGTGTTTTTTTTTACCAACATGTTCCTCCAAAATCACCCAAAAGCCGCTTGTAGGAGGGATCGCCAATCCACTGAGGAACTAATGACGACGGAAAAACAGCTCTGCATTTGGCCATCGAGAACGCTCACCACCAGACTGCTCTCTTCTTGTCTAAGTCCATGACGCCATGGGAGAGGAGGAACAAAGTACCTAGATTGACAGGTACTTAAAATAACTTTGATTGATTTATATTGGCATCAATCGGCTGAAGAAATAGTTCTGTTGAAGATGTTTGAATGACCCTGAAAGGTGTCAATGTTCCAAATTTTGGTAAGAAGCTTGAAACTGTTGGCAGATGAGGAAGTGGTGAGAACAAAGTGGTGACAGGGGACATCAAGTGGGCAGGTGGCAAACACATCTTAAAGATGGGAAACCATATTTTGGGTTGAAAACGAAAAATTGACACAAACCTGCAGTTCAGAGTTTTTTTAGGGACGAGCTACTGGAATCTGATGAATTCTGAAAGTCTATTTTGCCCTCCACTTCTGATTCTTTGTCACACCATGACGGGGGAATCTACATGAGTCTACTGTGCTTGTTTTTTTTTGAGGGCGGAGGGCTCTAAAGCAAATCCAAGTTTACGGTAGTCTTCCCAGTGAGGGTTGCAAATGAGTTTGTCTAGGGTATAGCCCTAAATATCCCTAAATGGATTTTTTTATTGGAAACTAATGATTTACGGGTACTTCCTTGCTCAGACAAACCCAAATAATATTATGGATATATCGAACTAGTTTTAATGGAGTGAAACCCAACAAACGTAACGTTTAGAGGCACCACCTTGTTCAAAAGCCCAGTTTGTTGATGATTGGGGTTTTACTATCCTTTACCAGGTATTGCCCGGCCCATGCCGGGGCGGAAGTTTTGAAATAAGTAGAACAACTATAGGAAGAAGATGGCCTATAGGTCTTTTTTTTGAGATGCAGAAGCAACTAAGTGCTGAATTTGTGAGGTGCGTCAACGACTGAGCCAATGGTTGTTGAGATGCCAGTGGCATGACATGAAAGAATCCATGCACAACTGACTGAATGCATCCTGAATCGATAAATCAACGAACCAATGAAACGACGAATCAGTGAAGCGATGAAGAATGGAAGCAGTGAATCAATGAATCAGTGAATCACACAATCAAGGAATCGGTGCATGAACCAATCAATCAATCAAAAAGTCAATGAACCAGCGAATCAATGAAGCAATGAATCAGTGAATCAGCAAATCAATGAATCGGTGTTAACCAATCAATGAATCAATGAATCAGTGAACCAACCAATCATTGAATCAAGGAGTCAATGAATCAAAGAACCAATGAAGCAATGAATCAGCGAATGGGCCAATCAATGATTCAGTGAATCAACCAAGCAATGAATCACTGAATCAGTGAATCAACCAATCAACGAACCATTGAGTCACTGAACGAACCAGTCAATGAATCAATGACGCAGTGAGTCAATGAATCAATGAACCAATGAATCAGTGAATCACACAATCAAGGAATCGGTGAATCAACCAATCAATGAATCCATGAATATATAACTGAACCAACCAACCAACCAAGGAATCAATGAGTCAGTGAGTCAATACGTCAATGAATTGCAAACATGTATGAATCAGTGAGTCAACGAATCAATGATTCATTGAATCAGCAAAGCACTGAATCACTGATTCAATGAATCAATGAACGAACGAATGAACGAATGAATGAGTTGATGGATTGGGTGGATGGATGGATGGATGGATGGAGGGATGGATGGATGGATGAGTGAGCTAGCTTGCTCAGCTACTTCTTCACTGAGCGACCTCTTTGCTGAGGCACCTCTTCTCACAGCTACTTCTTCTCTGAGCAGCCACTTACATGGACTACTTCTGCTCTGGGCTGCTTCCCAAGTACCTGAGCAGCTTCTGCAACCCAATTCTTCTCTTCGCGCAGTCAGCACAGTGCGTTTCGCAACGTCCAGCTGCAATCCCGCATGACACTTAGCACTATGGTGAAGAACTACCTTTCGCGCAGCTGTCACAATGCAGCTACAATCCGGCTTGCCAGGAGCGTCGCAGCATCACTCATACTTTGCTGCGCGCAGCCGTGCCAATGATCAATGCATTTTGTCACAGCCGGTTGCAAATCCGCATAGCAGGAGCGTCGCACTGAGTCGACCAACGTTCGTTGCTACCCTGGCGTTTTTTATGCGAAAATGGCTCTCGCTACAATCCTGTTCACTTTTTGTCGACGGCTTTCCCAGATCGAGGCCCGAAACAGCGGAAGCAGAATTGTTTCGGCGACCACGGAAGCCACTTTACCGGGAAAAAATGAGAAAAAAAATAAACATAGGGCTTCGCACCCGAGAGTGCTTTTCACCCGTGAATTCACACGTTCCCGAAATTGTTACTATACTTCCAGCTACTCAATTAATGATGCGTGGGTGACATGATGATGTGGCTGACATGGTGATGTGGTCGACATGGTGGTGGGAATGCTACCCGTGACAATAGTCCGTAACTCGGACGTTTTCTAATTAAACTTTTTTTGGCAAATTGGAAGTATGCTCGTCCATGAGTTGGGAATCCTTCTTCATCCCATGATCCCTTCCAATCCCATATTACTTATTTCATTTTTTGAAGATTAATGATATATAATGTAATATAATGTAATAATGTTTGAAATACAATACAACATTTCACACATATATACATACACATCATAAAATGATTTGATACTATATGTAAATTAGTAACCTAAACGTATTTTGCTCTTATAGTACATATATATATATATATATATATGTATATATATGTGTATATACTGTATATATGTATCTATACACAAAAGTATATATGTATATAGACAAGACTCTATCTATATATACACAAAATTATGTATATATATATATATATATGTATGTTTATACACGCAAAATTTCATATATATACCTTGATAATACTATAGTATCTATAGTAAAAGCACAATATAGGCGAATCCAAACCCAGAGTTTGGAGAAGACAGGAGTCCATCGAGCATGCGGCTCCACGTAGCTGTGAGGTGCGGTCGTTTTTCCCAACGAAAAATTTTGCATTTTCCGAAGATAAAATGGGGAGATGTCCCTAACATGCACATGGATGGTTAACCAGCAAAAAAACAAACATGAATATTCAACTACCAACAACATTGTTATTTCACCAGCAAAATACGGACTCATTTTTGCCCTGACGCGCATGGGGATTTAACCAAAAAAAGTCAATGGGTGAGTACGGGTAAGTTGATTCATAACCAGGTAAGATGGGGTGCCCATGGCATAAACTGGTTTATGTTCATCCGTCCAACTATGGATGGATACACCACAAGAATTGGATGATGGGAACATTTGAGGAAACCACCATAATTAATTACTGCTAAAACCCCGGTTTGCTGTAGATTGTGCATAACACCAATCCATTTCCCATCAGCATCATCATCATCATCATCATCATCATCATCATCACCATCACCATCATCATCCCATAGTAATCCACTATTCCATAATAATCCCATTCCTGATAATCACCAGTGTATAGTTAAAGAGAGGTGAGCGTCACCAGCGGCAAGAAAACCGACAAAAACACCTCCTTGGGACCAACATTTGGCACTTCCAATCAAATGCATAATCAACATTCCTGCAATGATTCTTTTCTGATAGAGCCTTCTTCACAATCTTTGTAGCCTTGGTCACCGCATACTGAATTATTTTTCTGACATATGAAATAGTATCGACATAAGCAAGGTTAAGACTAGCTTTTATGTGGGCGGCACTCCTTCAAAAGGATCCCTTTAAAAGAACAGGAATCCTTTACAATAACTATTGTATGGTTTCAAGGGAAGGTCTCTTTCAAATGGATGAAAAAAACCTTTCAGTACGTATAGCAGCCCCCTTTAAAGAAAGCAGTAAGCAAGCATCCCTGGGTTCCATGTAATAATCCTTTCACAAGCAGCAGGATCTATTTGAGAAAGTGCATCATCATTCAAGAGTCTACATACAGGCTCTACCTTCTACAGTGAGATTGTAGCCTTTTTCAAAGACTGTGGCATTCCTGTCAGAACGTGTTGCATACCTCTGTGCATGATTCCCTAGACAAGAATGCGCTATCCCTTCGAAAAGATGTAGCTTCTCTATTGGAAAGGAGAATCCTTCAGTGCATATGGGGTGCTGACATGGTCCTAAAATCTTTGTTTTCTTTTGTTTTTTTTTTTGGTTTTCTATAATTGGGATAGGTGAAGTTCATCCCCAGAATTGAGGTCTCAATACTTCTTAGGCAATTTTCGATGGACACCCAGTGCCTTTCACATGGCATTTTCACAAATGCTGAAGGTCACGCGCCGCTCACAACGCTCTTTTCTGTAGTTCAAATGGTGCGGTTATCCCATCCCACCATGCCATAGTCATCCCATTTCCCATGGCTATCATTACCCCAGCCAAACATAGACGACATGAAATATTCCCCCTTGCCATGCTGAAAAATTATCCCAATCAATAATTGTTATTGTCCCAATGGTCATGACCATTCCTAGTCGCCATATGATGGTGAATCCACAGTCATCCCATGTCATCCCATTATTCTTTAATTATCCATAAAAAAGTAAATGATTGATATACTGGTTTTCATCATCATGACTAGAATTATCCCATCATGATCATGGACTACTTGCGGGTGCGGGCCCCACTTAGTAAATGCATGTTTTACCCTCAGTTATATGTGGTCTATCCCCACCGCTATAAATGGATGTTTTACCCTCAATTATATGTCTATCCCCACTGCTATATGGAATTATATATAGTTGGTTTTCATACGGATTATAAACCAATTATATGGTTCAAAAACATATTTATCCCATCATTATCCCATCATTATTTCATCATTATCCCATCATTATCCCATCATTATCATGGACTAAGCATCATGAATGTCCATCATACATGGTATACCAAACCAGCCCTTGACCTCGGTGCCGGCACCGTGGCGCTAGGCGCGCGGTGTTCACGTGGCGCTCTCCGGAGATGGGCGACACATGGAGGGCTTGTTGGCCACTCGAGCCGGGGGTTGAAGGGGTGCAAGGCATGGGGATTTTCATAGGAATTCATGGGATTTTCATGGGGATTTAAAAGCTATCTTAGATTTGCTAAAGGTGATTTTCCTTGGGAATTTACGGGATGTTTAAGGGGACTAAACCAACAAACATGATGACTTCATGGAATTTATAGCCGATTTATGGGAGCCAAGTTTGTGAACATAGCTCCAATTTCACTGTTGGGTTTGTGGTAGATAGAGCGAACTAGTACATGGGGGTTATCAACCAACTTATGACTGGGGAGGCCCTCCCTGTATGTTTGTTGGGAAATGGAAAACGATGTAAAACTGCAGTACATGGGATATATAAACCAATTTATGACTGCGGGGGAACCCACCTTGTACTTATCGATCCACTAAAATTTGGTTGCTTTAGGTCTTGAATTATCCACTTTGGGTGGGTCCAATTTGGGGTACAGGATCAATCCCCTGCCCCTGAATATTAGCTATACCCCGCCAACGAACCCATGGTTTAGTGTTGGATGTATCCATGAATTGAAGTACCCCTGTGCAAGTAATTAATAGTAGGGGCAGGGGTTACAGCACAATGTGGGGTCCCGGCCCGGCAGAGGCACAAGTTGGGGAACACAACCCTAAGAGCTGTTGGATTTGCGATGGATTTACAGCGGTCGGGAGGACATTTGGTAGGGAAATCTGGTGATAAGCCATGGGCCAAATGATGGTTGGGAAGGTGTGTGAAGTTCAAACCGGGGTCGCCCTTAGATCGGTCAGAACCCCCATCAAAATTCTGACTAGAAAAAACGTGAAGAGTTTCAGGAACTCTAATCCCACTATACAAAATCTATTAAAACAAACCGTTGAAGAGCTATGAAAAGCTATCAGAACAAGAACAACTTTCAGTCGGGATCAAGTTTCTCCAAATTCCGGAAGCCTGTTCTCGCTGAGGCTGTGATACAATCCCTGATCTTAGGCGAGCTGATGCCGTGGGGTATTTCTAAATCTAATGGGACAATTCTGATGCATGAAATGGGATAGATCAACAAGAACAATCCCTTCCCCCTAGTATTGAACACCCGCTTAAAAACCATGGTTTAGTAGGAAATGTCCACTTCTTTGGGACTATTTAGGAAGTGTTTCATAGGGGGATGGGTTTGCTGAAGGGGATGGTATTTTGAGAGAAACCCAATAGCCAATCGGATGCCCCAGTGGCTCGGGGGGGATGAAAAAAACCAGCAACGGCCTGCCTGGAGGTACAAAGTTTGCCGAACGGGTTTGTGTTGGGTAGCTCAGAAAAATCACCCCGGTGACCGAAACCGTCCAAGCCAACCGAGACCGTGGATGGTAGATTAATCAATAACTGTGTGTCATTTTGGTGTGAATGTTGGAAAATATTGGTTATATATATGTGGTTATATTATGCAAGGACAATCCATAAGAATTATGGTTTTTGCACCTATTAGGCATATCTGTTAATATGTCGGATATTTCTAGTGAAGCACTTTGACATGTACCATACGTAAACATACATCTTGGTTTGTGGCAACCCCGACAAAGGTGCAAAACATGGAATCTTACATATCCTACTACAATTCCGTGGCAAATTTAACGTAATTAAAATCTATCTCTTAATGGCTTCAAACCATTTGAATTTGAGCCGATTTAATTTGAAATCAAAACTACATATTAGTTCCTTCAACTGTCGTTCAGGATGGTTTGCAATTTGTGTTTTTTTTTGGGCAACAAAAACCTTTCAATTCCTATAGCAGTACGTAAATATGAACCCACTTTGGAACATTCGCATTTTAATTTATGGGTTATTTCTTGGCGAAACCAGAAAACAAAATTGGGGTTCCTATAACCTGGGAATGGAAAACCCCCGTTTTCAAATGTGTTGATTCTCCTTTGTGCCATCAAGAAATTCCCAGCAGTTCCTCTAGCGTTGTGTTTTTTCTTTAATCTAGAGATATAATATGGAGGTTTCCTAAAATGGGGGTACCCCTAAATCATCCATTCTAATAGGATTTTCCCTTATAAACCATCCATTTTTGGGTACCACCATGACTTAGGAAACCCCCACATACCAGAGTTTGTTTGAGGTGATTTCTATGTTCCGGAAAATCCACCCTGAGGACTCTATGGTGATCCCAATCGACCAGCAGATTTTTCAGGTTGAAACCACCAACTCTATATATATGATATATTGATATATATATATATATGCACATCACATATATATATATATATGCACATTATATATATGCACATCATATATATATACACATCATATTTATATGTATATATATATATCATAACATATAATATTTATAATGATATATTTATAATATAATATATTTATAGAAAATGATATTTAATATGCGTTATAGATATGTAATGTAGTATATATATATTATCATTCACATCACTCCAGAATCATATCAAGTTGGTTGTATATCCCAATCCCCATAGATTTCCTGATGATATCCAATGGATTTCCGCCCAGGTCCATGTTTTCGCGCTGCAGATTGAGCTGACAGGTCTCCTTGCAGTCCCTTGGTGCATCAAACTACCCATATCTTGGCGGGGCCCCTCCGGTAATCAACTGCGGCTAGCCGGGAAAATATCTATAAGTAGAGGGTTGAATGGGAAAACCATCTATAAATGGTGGATTTTCCATTGCCACGTTTGATTGCTGGAGGGGTCAAAAGTTGGGGATCTCAACATAAATGATGGTGAGGAAGGAAATGAAACCAGCTCCAATTGAGGGAAGAATCAAAATTATGAAGCTGAAGCAGATCAACGGTTGTGGACCTGATTGGCTCTTGCCTGGCGGAAATGGGCGACCCAAATAACCATGGAGGTGCCTCCTGAACAAGGCGCCATTCTACAAAGATTGCGCAGCGAAGAGCTGGACATTGGGCCAACCATCTGCAGAAAGCACGGTGGTTTGTTTGATCCTTGTTTTTAGGATCGTACTGACCTGGTGAAAACTTGGGAACTCCGTAGCTGGAATATATGGGTGTTGTTGGTTCCTTTTTTTCACGTGATGAAAACCATAGACCTAGGGGTGTACCAAATCTGTATAAATTGTGAAAAGCAGCCCCCCACGGGCTCCATTGCCGATTTTGGGGAAAACATTGGTAGATATTCCAGCACCATGGAGCATGGGTAAATATTCCATCACCAGTTTCTACGTAGTATATAGAATTATATAGATGCTTTCCCATCAACAGATCATTTACTCACTGGTCATTTGACATAGCTATGGAAAAAAAAACCTTGTTAACAGGCACAATTTCTATAACTGATCCATTTTTCATAGCTATGACAAATTACCAGAGGGTATATCCTATTCATAACAAATAAATCACTATAAAGTCCCAGTACACCCCATTAGATCACTATATATAAAGAGAGGAGTTTTGCACAGTTTTTATTCATTTCGTTAAAGGTCTTCCAGCCTTTGACCAAAGCATCAAGGCCTTCCGTTGCAGCTTTCAGACGCGTTTGCAGAAGGACCCATGCCGTTGGAATCTGCTGGAAGTAAAGGGCAGGAGCAGAGTTTGTGGCTCCGCAAATGTAGCCAAGTAGTCAGTAACAATCATACATATGGGTTAGTCTGAAAATAGGATACCCCCAATACCAATGTATTATCATCATTTTCCCTATTAAAATGGCCATTTGGGAAGATCCCTTATTATTTTCAGACAATGCCATATAGTATACATGAATGAGATCAACCACCAACCAGCAGGGTAGTTTTTTTCTGGACATGCTATTGTAAATGGTTGGTCGTACCATGGCTAAGAGTCAAAGCTCAAAAGCAGCAAACCTGGTAAAGTTATACAAATACAGAAAAAATCTGGTTCAATGTCTGGGTTTTGGTGTTGTACTTGCTTAGATAGTCACTTTCCAGGATTGCTTACGTCGTTGCCGGATCTGGGGTCAGTTGACTCATCGAGACACCATCCTTGGGATGCTGCTTCCTAAACTCAGTGGGGATGTCTTTTGTTTTCCATAGAACTGGTGGATCGTGCAAAGTGATGCCCAAGTTTTATAGCGAAGTTGGTTTACAGCAAACATGACAGAAGCGGGTTTACCCTCTGGAAATCAAACATGCAATGGAAAATCTACCATTTATAGATGATTTTCCCAGCTATAAACCTCCATTTAGCTCGGGGAATTCCCAGCTTGCCACGTTTGATTACCGGAGAGTATGCTAGATATGTGTAACTACTTCACAGACTTTATGCACCTTATTGTAATGGGTGGGGGAACCCACCTTGTGGTCGTTGCCAATTATGGTGCATAAACCCACTGTAGACGGAGTGATTCAAAAGATACTGGTTGTATCATGTCATACCCCTGGTGATAGCCTTTAGAAGATTTTTTTGAAGATGTATATACACAATATACATATATATATATATAGGCCCAATATATATATATATATAGACATTCCATATTATGAAGGTGGGATGACAGTACCTCACAGCTTCTATGATGTGCCCTGCTTATGGTTGTAACACACACCTTTCTGGATGCTTTGACCATGGCAGGGCCCGGGTGAGAACAACTTCCTGATCGATGGCATCTTTACCCAGCCGGTAAGGGTTGGATCAGAACTGGTTTGCGGTTTATAAAGATTGGAAGAAAAGCTCATATGGACGTTTCCTAAAATGGGGGTAGCCCCAAATCATCAATGTTAATAGGGCTTTCCATTATAAACCATCCATTTTGGGGATCCCCCATTTATGGAAACCCCCATATGACTACCAAGGTAAAGACAAGGGTTTTAAGCCCTTTCTTAAAGTGATGCCTGAGGACCATGTTTTTAGAGAAACCCATGCAGTGTAGCAGGTGATGTCGTAAACCTCACAATCATCCCATCTATTCAGTTCTTTCACACATACGGTACGGTGTATATATATATATAGTTATACATATATATATATATACACATACATATATGATATTGACATGGAATATCAACACATATAGTATATCATCGGAATATATGATCATATACATATTATATATATATATGCATATAGAATATATAGATATGAAAAAATACGTATGATATACTGACATGTATATCTTAACATATATGATACCATTTGTGAAAGATAATAACATATACAATACAATAATATATCTATAATACAACATCATATTGTATATTACATATTATATATTGCAAATTACATAGTATATATTCTATGTTACATATGATATATTTTATATTATATACATATTATTTAATAGATATTAATTATAATATACCGTTTATATTACATATTATATATATTATGTTTTATTATATTTTGTTATATTGTATCTTAATATATTATATTATGTTTATCTTTAGTGTATTATTTAATAATATATGTCATGGTCATTATATTATATGATAATATGTTATATTATATGATACTATGTTCTATTATGTTGTATTATATGATACTATGTTCTATTATGTTATATTATATAAATATATATTGTATTACAATTATGTTTTATATATTACATATTATATGTTAAATATTATATATTATATACTATGTATTTTATATTTGATATTATATATTATATGTTAGATATTGTTTATTTTGTATTACATATGATATATATATATATACATTTATATATATATATATGATATATGATATGTGACATATTATATATTGTATATTATATATTTTATATTTTATATTATAGTTTTTATATGTATTTTATACTATATGTTATGTATTATGTACCGTATATGATATCTTTTATGTTATTTGTTTTATATTACATGTGATATGTTATAAATTATATATTGTATTATATATAACATAATTTTCATAAATATGTATATAATATGTATATATATACTGTCTAGGTATATATGTATTTTATAGCTATCAACTCCCCATCTATTTTCGGCCAGGGGCCGGAGTTTTCCTGGTTCCACCGAGCCCAGGTGTGGCCGTTGTCGTGCACATCTTCAGGGAAGCGGAGGCGTGCTGGGAATCCTGGGATTTTCATGGGATTTCATGGGATTTAAGCCAATACAATTAGTGAGACGTTTATTGGAGCAATAAAAACCCAGGAATGTTGCCTGGAATTTTAGGAACACAGTTTTGGATTTCAGTCAACTTAAATCTTGGACAATAATAACGGGGGCTCACAATGTTCCAGCAACCAATCGGTACTAGTAGGTTTGTCCAACGAACATGGTGGTTTGGACCTGCGCGAACAGGCTTCAGTCTTGATGCCACAAGCACGGAGAGAAAGTTTGTGAGCAAGACTAGGATGACCACGGGTGATGATAATTCATCTCACGCTTGGTGATGTTTCAATATTGTTGGCCATGGGCCATGGTGCGCAAAACTCTATGTTGTATATGTTCGGACTATTTCAGAATGATTTTTTGCTGGGCATGATGCCACCTGACGATCTTTGTTACCTTTGTTGGTCCATGTTTGTGTCAAGCTGTGTAGCCCATCATTCCCTTTTGTTTGGCAAGCGCCACATGTTGCCAGCGCCGGTGCTGAAATGGATCAAACCTCTTGGAGTTTATCGCCACTGGGGTGTCTGCTGCAGTTGGATGGAAGTGTTCGGTTTTGCTTGGCAAAGCGCTTTCAGAAGAACCAAGTTCCTTCATTCTTATTTGGGCCTTTGCTGAGAGCAATGCAGTAGCTGTCATGGCAGCTGTCTGGCTCTGGATCATTGCCCCCACTCAACACCTTCTTCTTGCATCACGTTTCTTGATGCTCAACTGGTTTGGAGGATTATCTTGCCTCTTTGCGCTGCACTGGAGGCGGGTGATTGTGTCTTTCGAATTCATTTGCTTGCAATATCTCATCCACGATCGCTTCAAGAGTATTTGGCCAGACTTGACTTCGCCTCGAAGAGGCGTATGCTTGCAACGAATCCTTTGGATTGAAGCTGGTCTCTTCTGCTGCATTGCTTCCACTTCTGCCCTGAACAGATGCATGCTGTACCAGATCTCAACTGATTTGGTATACCGCCCTGTCGCACCAGGGGAGCCCAAAGACGTGGCTTTTTCGATCTTGTCCCTTTAACAATTTGTGGGTCCCCTTTCCATGATCAAGCCGAGAAGGTGGCTCGCAAAGAAGCGAATTGTGCTGCCACGCAAGAACTGCTCGCATGTAGAAGAAGCAGTTCTCTGCAGCGAAAGGCCTCATCTCCAGCTTGGCAACCACCGCGGCTGTTTTTGTTGCTGCTGCATACAATTCTGTACTAGAAGTGGACAATGCCCCCAGTGACCAAGAGCTGGATCAGGCCAGCTCTCGGTCCCTTGGGGCATTGTCGGATTTCATTGGAACCCCAGGCCCTTCTACTTTCTTGACATTGTGCAATGTGTCAATACTTTGGTGAATGTTGGCAAGGTGTCATTCTATTCTCAAAAGCCCATGAGTTCTTCGGATCGTCAACCTCCAGCACTATCCACTGGATTCGATCCATCAGACTCTGCAACTGGCGCAGGCTGTTTGACTCTGAAAGGATGTCCTTCCAGCCACCAGTCCACACCACCAAGGATGTGGACTCGAAATGATTCCGCAGACTTCTGCAGGCATCTTGTTTGCTGAGTTGGTGAACGATGGCAAGAAGGTGGCTATAGTTCAAATATGTTCAAAAAGACACCATGGATATCCGATCCAAATAGTTTAATTGCATTCAAGACTTGCAAACATTTTAAATTTGTTGAGATATGTTGAGTTCTATAATCCGGGTTGAATACTTTCTGGGTCCATCAGTGCCTTATTTTGAGCCAAATGCAGGTGCTGCCTGGGAAGATGGTTACTCACAATTGGTCCAATCTTTTCCGTGACCTGATGGCTACAGTCATTGCTGATGCACTCGCAGAAGATACCTTTGAACTTGTTGCTGGACTCCTGTGCGACAAAGAAGGCGTGAAGGTTTTAACAAAAACCCTCCAGGTCCATGAGCGTCTTCAGGACACCTATTGGATTTGTGCCTTCGCTGTCAATCAGCATGCAGGCATCGAGCAAACCCTGAGACACCGATCCAGTCACCCAGATCCCACATCCAGTGCCTGCAGGACACCATTTTTTTTTTAACAAAGACCATCCGTTGAATGAACAGGGTGAGAGTATCCGTTGTGAAATGAACAAATTCGATGACATGATGGCGCTGCTGGACGAGGCAAGGCACTAAACGTGGAGAATATTTTTGGGCCAGGCGATGTTCAACGAATTTTGAGGATCCCGAAGAAGATGACTTTTTAAGAAAAAACTGCAAGAATTGACTGAATTGATGGACGCTTGGAAGAAAGCTGATGTTCTTCAGATGGAAGACCTTTCTCATGTTCTGAAATGGGCCCGAGTCTCAGGCAAGTGTCCGCAATGGCGCATTCATTCGGCGCAGCTGGGTAGCATCTGCTGGGACAGACTGCAGCTGATCTTGAAAGTCGATCCGGCTTTTGCTTGGATAGCGCAATGATCAAAAAAGTCTTGGAGTCTTGGCCAACTTCTTCATTGGCATGTTCTGCATGTTCCAAATTTCGGGCGGACTCGCGCGGAAATGTCTTGAATCAAGTGGGAATATTTGGGGTGGGGTTCCAGATGGTCCGAAATGGTCTGAACTTATCTAAAGCCACCTGCTTGAACTAAAGGCAGTCAGTCTGTCCAGATCAATTGCTACCTCAGCTTTGCAGAAGTTGTTGGAAAATTCTCGGTGGCCACCATAAGTGCATCAGTCCGCCTTGTTGGACACCAGCTGGCTGGCCTTTTATCAATCAATTAGCACATCTTTGTTGATTTACAAATGTTTATTTACTCAATTCCCAAATTTTGCCGGTAATATCCTAACTCTCAGATCACTGGATTGGTTGAAGGGAAAATCGAAACCGGAAACCATGATGGTTTTCTAGCTTTCCCCATCACATGTTTTTTCCTCTAAATGTTCCCTGAAACCAATCCAATGACTAGCAATGGTTAAACCATCATTCGGGAGTTTCATAAGATTGGGGATCCCCAACAACTGGATGGGTTGTTTCATGGAAAATCCTGAACTGAAATTGATAACTGGGGGTGCCCCCATGACTTAGGGAACCTCCAAACTACTTTCACCGTTGTATTGGCTATATCAGATATATCATATGTATTCATATGTGTTTTCCCCATCTTAGTGTTGGGGGTTTCTCTAAATTCATCCAATCCCCCATGGCTATGGAAGTAGTTAGACCATCATTTTCGTTCCCCAACCACCAGGTGGTTCCAGGGGGTTCCAAGTTCCGCAGGTGATCACTGCCGATCTGGTGGTGGATGAGGGTGTGACCGCCGAGGCAACGCATGGATCGACGTCCTTGGAAGGGCAGCAATCCCAAACTGAACTTTTCAGGTTCGTTTACTTCTTGAACTATTGGTTTACCCAGATTTAGGCATCAAATATGGAGGTTGCAACATGAAACATGGGGGTTGAAGTGACAAAAACTGGGACTGGAGCGGCGGAAAAGTAGGTTTGAGGAATGGGAATTCAAGGGCAAAAACGAGGTTTTGACAAGTAAACAAGTAGGATTTGACCAGAACATGCTGCCCGTAGCAACCAAATGTCGATTTAGATTTTGGCAATCATCATGGGGATGTAACCAATCAAGATGAGGCGATTGCATGATATAGCCAACCATCCAATATTGGAATCCCGACTTCTGATAGGAAAAACCCAGGTAAAAGGGCTAACGGCTAACATTCCATGACCAAAGAAGATTGCCAGAGGATAAATCATAAATCTTCATTTTGTTGGTTATGTGTCCATTTAAGCTATAGTTAATCCCCATCTTAATTGGTTACATCCCCACAAATTTTGTTGCTGCAGTTCCTACTTGTATAGGTCCAATTTCCATGTTTTGGTGGTTGAATTCCTGGTGGCTTTTTTCTGTTTAGCTGGCTAACTGTAAAAAACATGTGTTGGTTCGATATCCTTACCATTTGGTAAACTAACATAGCTATTGAACATGGCCATAGAAATAGTTGATTTTCCCATTAAAAATGGTGATTTTTCATAGTTATGTTAGTTTACCAGAGGGTAAACGATCAATTTTTTGGGGGTTTAGGGTGTTTTAACGTGTTTTTGATTGATTTTAAGTTGGTTCGTGTCGGTTCGATATCCTTAACCTGTACTGTGTTGTTGTTTAAATTCCTACAAGGTGGTGCCCCATACTTAGCTAAGTTGGTTTATAACTCCAATAACTAGGGTTTATGGTACTTATAACTATGGTTGATGGGGTTTATAAACCAACTTATAACTGTGGGGGCACCACCTTGTATGGTAATTACTTGCTTCAATGTCCACCTTTCCACCGAGACCGGGGACCTGAATGCACCGCACAACTTCGTGCGTTTCTACCTGGGCAGATGGATTCGAGCTGAGAGGAGACTGAGAAAATCTGAGATGGGGATGGGTCAAAATCTATCAACATCTATCCCTACGGATCCAAGTACCTTCTTAGGAAGTATTTAGGGTATGATTTAGGGGGTATCTTGTACCTTCTCAGACGATGTTTGGATCCATAGGGTATTAGTATCTATTATGATCGAAGGAAGTTTAGAAGTGAAACTTCCGACAATATGGACAGTTGAAAAGCAGAGGTGAGAAAAGTCAGAAGTGAGAAGATCAGAGATGAG
>BGPT01000560.1:194782-263965 GCA_003297045.1 Symbiodinium sp. clade C Y103 | reverse complement strand
AAAAAGTGCACGCCGTTGTGGCGCCAAGCACATTTGGAAGTAAAAAGTGTCAAAAACTGAGGGTTTTAAGCAAATTTTGAGATGTCAGTTAACTAACTGGACTAACAACTTAACAACTTAACAATTGAACAACTGAACAACTTAACAACTTAACAACTCAACCACTTAACATCTTAACAACTTAGTTCGTTAGTTAGTCAGTCAGTTTGTCAGTTACTCAGTTAGTCAGTTAGTCAGTTAGTTAGTTTGTTAGTCAGCTAGTTAGTTAGTCAGTTCGTCAGTTAGTTAGTNGTCAGTCAGTTTGTCAGTTACTCAGTTAGTCAGTTAGTCAGTTAGTTAGTTTGTTAGTCAGCTAGTTAGTTAGTCAGTTCGTCAGTTAGTTAGTTAGTTTGTTAGTCAGCTAGTTAGTTAGTCAGTTCGTCAGTTAGTTAGTTCGTTAGGTAGTTAGTTAGTTAGTTAGTTCGTTAGGTAGTTAGTTAGTTAGTTAGTTAGTCAGTTAGTCAGTTAGTCAGTTAGTCAGTTAGTCAGTTAGTCAGTTAGTTAGTTTGTTAGTTTGTTTGTTAGTTAGTTAGTCCGTCAATCAGTTAGTCAGTTAGTCAGTTAGTTAGTTAGTCACTTAGTCACTTAGTCAGTTAGTCAGTTAGTCGGATAGTCAGTTAGTTAGCTAGTCAATTACTCAGTTAGTCAGTTCGTCAGTTAGTTAGTTAGTTACTTAGTTACTTAGTCAGTTANAGTTAGTCGGATAGTCAGTTAGTTAGCTAGTCAATTACTCAGTTAGTCAGTTCGTCAGTTAGTTAGTTAGTTACTTAGTTACTTAGTCAGTTAGTCAGTCAGTCAGTTAGTCAGTTAGTCAGTTAGTCAGTTAGTCAGTGAGTCAGTTAGTTAGTTTGTTAGTTAGTTAGTCAGTCCGTCAATCAGTTAGTCAGTTAGTTAGGCAGCCAGATAGATAGACAGATAGATAGGCCGACGCTCCAACCACCTTTTGATCCATCAGTGGATCTGCTCTGGCATCCATGACTCACAACAACTCACCTCTCCTATAGTGTGCTACTCCTGAAACTTCAGCCACCGCCTTGTGCGGTACTACTGGTATATATAATTAGTACCATGTTTTGGGGATTAGCCATCCATAAACCAGCTATTTGGGGGTACTTAAGGTACCAGGGTTAAACAACTCATAGCCAGATATCTTTGATAAATGTCACCTGAATCAAAAGTGAAGATACAAATCCTTACAAATCCATAATCCATACAAATCCTATGTTTGGGGGTTAAACAATGTTAAACATGGGTTCAGTCTTAGCAAAGTCGTGAATGGATGGTACATATATGTAAATATCAATGATTATTTAGCCATGTCATATTTTGGATAATGATAAGTGTATCTTCCATGGAGTATCCAAACTTAATCATAGAACCACGGCGAGGTCTTGACCACGGATTTGGAGCTGCAGGATCATCTATTTGGACACAGACGTCATCGTGAAGGGCGATGTGCATGGCTCAAGGGTTTTTCCTCATCCACTGTGAACCACGGCGGGCTGCCCACAGAATAAACCGAATAATATGGGCTATACATGGCTATACCATAAACATAAACCATCTTAAGGGGGATAAGAATATGTTGTAAACTTGTGAGTACAACCCAAACTTTGCACAAACATTCCGGATTTCTAAGGGGGGAACATTGAACATGATGATAAATCATTGGATTTTGGGGTACAACGTCACTGACTGAGATCAATGCGGATTATGGTGAGGATTTGGGGGAATCATCCCAAATGACACCTATAGACGTTCCAAATACCAATAAAACATGGGTCCAAGTATGTCGAAGTACTAAAATTGGTGGGTAAACTACCAATTTGTATGGTTACTTGGAGGATCTAGGTATAGCGGTTTTTCGCGTTTGGGGGAAGATGTTCGCAAGTGACGGATGTTTTTTCAGGGTGGAAGAACTGGACCACAACATGCTGGCATCTTCATCCACCAAAAGGGGTGTGGCTCAAAAATTGTACCCTTCCAGGACGGATTAACCATGTTTATAGATACATAAGTGATATATATATATATGCAATATGTCAAGCAATGGCAATGATTGTGGTTCCCTACTAAAAAAGGATTTGACCAAGGTGCTGAGGTCCGTAAAACGCCGACCTGCTCAGGTTTGTGAACTCCATGATCTTGCCTTCAGCAGCAGAAGTGAGGTGCGAGTTGAATGGAGGGAGCGAGTTGAATGGTGAGCGGATCTATGGTTGTATCCCTAGGTACCCATATTCCCGAAACAGCAAGAGTTTCCCAACCATGTGATAGGTCGGTTCGAAACGTGTCCTATTTGAAGCCTCGGGAAAAGCTGAGCAAACCGAACTTGACCCACCAAAAATTGTGACTTTAAGATACAGAGTGTATATATATATATATACACATACAGTATACATTCAAGAATGAGGTTACAGTCACTCACCATAAATTTGGGGATATGTCCAATATAAGAGTGGGTAAATTTACGGCCAAACACCTCGATTTTCCCGCGCCTCTCCGCGGCAATGTGTTGGGAAGCCAAAAATCGTGGTATTTGTTGGACTTGTGAGCAACTTCGTTACTTGTACGTCTTATCTTACAGCGCACAGCATAGGGACCTGTGCGCGCCTCTTGTACATAATCATCAGAAATGATCCTCATATGATCATCATCATCATAGAACCCTAAACCCTAAAACCCTAAACCTTAAACCCCAAAACCCTAGACCCTTAAGCAAGAAAACCCCAAAACCTTAAAACCTAAAACCCTAAAAACCCTAAACCCTAAACCCAAGATGTGCCACAAAAGGGTGTGGGCGAAACGGGGTGTTTGCGCGTAAATTTACAATATGTCGTACATGCAATGGATAAATCCACTGGCTGTTCATAGTTTAGCCATTTTGGGATACATCAAGTAACGTGGTCTCTGCCATCCATGGATAAGAAGCAATTCTCAGACATTTTTTAATGTGGCTCGAGCATACCTAAAATTCCAAGCACTTGAGCATCAACAATATCAGTGGATGTAAACTTTCGTGTTATAATAACTTTAACAGACTATACCCTCTGGTAAACTAACATATATAGCTATTGAAAATGGCCATTTATAGTGGATTTTCCCATTAAAAATGGTGATTTTCCATAGTTATGTTAGTTTGCCAGAGGGTAACACACATCATCCTGGTCATGTGCGTTCAACCAACAGAGCCTCTGCTAATTTCAGACTTTGCGAAGTGGACATCAGCATTTTCAAGAACGGTTGCTGCATCGAGCCAACTGAGCAATGGCTTAGCTATGTTAAGTTGCCAGAGGGTATGTTCAAACCATACCCTAGTTGATGATCCCAACTGATATCACTTGACAATTGTAGTTTGGCACTCAGGGGCCTCACCCATCAGATTTGTGCTGCTCCTGTCTCATCCCCATGTTAATTGATTATACCCTCTGGTTATTTAACTTAGCCATGGAAAATCACCATCTTTAATAGGACAATCACCATCTTTAATAGGACAATCACCATAAATCATCTACAAATGGGCCATTTTCCATGGCTATGTTAAATAACCAGACAGTATCATATTCTATCTCTAGTCCTGTCCTTATCATCCTGTGTCACTACTGCTCAAGACTACAAACTCCGCAAAATGGATGGTTTAATTTCGCCAAGTCGCCATAACAGGCATTGGGACTACCCTCTAGTAATCACCTGGCTTGCTGGAAAATCCTAAAAAGAATAGTTCAATGATTCTTCCATGAAAATGTGCATACATATATAATATAGCATATACACAAATATATACATACTGTATTATAGAGGATGCTCCCATATTTTCCAATCGTGTAGGTTTTCCCAGCCATGTGACGGAGGGTCCCTCTCCTCTCAGCCACACAATCGCCCAGCAGGCTGTGGTGGCAGCCGTGCCACGCAGGCATTTGCCTCTCTCCTTCTATTTGAAGGCCTGTTACGCTATTCATATATTACGACATCAAGGAATTCCCTCTGGCAATCTATGACTTTTGGTATAATATCGGGATCTTACCATGAAAATCGGGATTTTGATGTGATTGGAATGAACGTCATGGGATATACTGCTGATTTCACAGTTTTCTGTTGGATTATCACCAGTTTGAGGAACGGCAAATCATGAAACTTAATGGTCCATGTGCAAATCACCATTTAACATCTATAAATCTGCAATTCCCGGAGGGTATTGGACTTGGAGGATCATCCCAATGGTAAAGAAGGACCCTGACTGCCAGGGATGGTGAATGGTTGGAGTTGGAATCATCGAACATGGGGACTTTTTCAGCATGATGAAGATGTGGCTGTGCTGGAAATTGGAAGAGCCATTTGTATACGCTCCCCCCCAAAAAAATGCCATTTGAACAGGGGGCAACGATGATTAACCAGTGGATTTCCTGGGATTTTTGAGCGACCTACCTAAATCATGGTCAATAAGGGTAATCCAAAATGACATAAAATGACCTCATTTATCCAGATGGATCCATATGGCTGTATACATTTGGATTCACATGTGTAAACCCTGCAAGGTGGTGCCCCAACTCACCACCTTGCAGGTGGATTCAGAAACTAACTTAACAGTCGTGGGTAAAACAATGCCATAAACCACCCATTTGGGGAAGGGTTTCTACCACCTATTTATGGTGAAATTCGGGATTACTATTGTTTTACCCACATTATAGCTTTTCATTTTGCTGAGTCAATGAATTTGGCAGTGATTCTTTAGCATGTGTTTGCCTTGACTTCCAAATTCCTTTGCGTTTACCTCACGAGCGAGACCATTTCAACCACAGAGGAACCAAAAATTCCTTCCGTGCTAGTGCTTCATCGATGAAAACAGAGGGGTGAACCATGGTTAACCCGCTTCATAACGACAATGGGTAAATGATAAATGAGAACAAATCATATACCAGATCAGCCCGCTAAATGACGCGAAACAAAAGGGTGGCGAAACATCGCCTGGGTTTGATCCCTGGTCCCATCCTACCATCCCCAGGTCTTCAGCCCCAAGATGCCTATCTGGGTACCTTCCAGTGCTCCCAGTTTCAACGCAGGTGCGCCGGTGAACAGTGGGCAGCTGCTGTGTTTCAGGAACCTGTTCGTGAATGAAGTATGGTGAATATCGATGACATGAACTGGGCCCAGAAGAAGAAATTGGCCATTGGCCATGGCTGAAAATGATGGTTGATTTGGTTTTGGCAACTAACACAAAAGAAACGATGGTTTGGGACCCGCGGCAACGTTTGGTTGCGAGTCGCACCACTTCTCCAGTGAGCTTACCATCCGGGGCCGGGTGGTGATCTAACCCGGCAATACATAGGGAATTGACCTTCCTTTACATCTTACAACTCCCAACTTACTCTGATGGAAATGGATGATGCGCATTTCAAAAAAAAAAAATCAATACATAGGGAATTCCTTTAACCCAGCAATACATAGGGAATTGATGATGGAAACTTCACTGAAAATTCAAAATGCGTGTCCGGTGTTTCTTTTCGGCACGAAATCGGTACCAGGTGTCATGGTCATCGACATGAAACGATGGGAATCTTGGCATGAGTTCATGGGCCAAATTTTTGTTGCCATTCGAAGGGGAAGATTAAGCAACCAGCTTCAAATAATGGCTATATCTTTCAGTAAAGTCTCTAAATGTTACCGGTTTGAACGCGGAACATCAACAGAAAGTGAGTATAAATAGACTCTTATAAGATACTATAAGCAGCTTTACTGCAACATATGTTGCCGCTTTTTTGCAGTATATCTAAGATAAGCCACGAGAAGGGTATGGGTCCTGTACCTATAAGACCATTGATTGATACAGACTCGTGTGAGCTCGAACGTTCGAACAGGGTGCAATCTCAGGGTGTTTCCATAGAGTCAAAAGCCATCAATCCCATAATACTGGCATACGCAACCTCTAGAAAACACCACAGAGGTTGTTTTGTCACTGTCCAAAATTGGGGGATACCCCGAAATGTCCGTGAAACAATGTGGAAGAGGATGTTGTAAAAAAATGATGATTGATGGGCTTCCCGCAACATTCTTAGACACACAAGTGGCAAGTGGGGTGTTCCTGCAAAATTGTCCCTTACTGTAAATCAGTTGAAGGTCATATATGTATATATAGCCTCGTCCGGGCTTCTGGAACCGCGCAATCGCGAATTAGCTTGGTTTAAATGGTTGATTCCGTGACGAAATTTTGTCGCGGATTTNTTTTCTCATCATCATACATCATACATCATACATCATACATCATACATCATACATCATACATCATACATCATACATCATACATCATACATCATACATCATCCATCATCCATCATCATCATCATCATCATCATCATCATCATCATCATCATCATCATCATCATCATTTGCTTCTGCAAGTTCAAGGAACGTTAACATCCCACCGCACCCCACCCCCACCCACCCCGCGTGTGCGTAGCATCAACTGCTTCAGCAAGTTCAAGGAACGTTAACATCCCACTTTGTTGTATGTGGTTCCAGAAGCCGGGACAAGCCTATATATACATATACNTGCGTAGCATCAACTGCTTCAGCAAGTTCAAGGAACGTTAACATCCCACTTTGTTGTATGTGGTTCCAGAAGCCGGGACAAGCCTATATATACATATACATATACATATTTGATCATATTTGTTGGTTAAATGTATGACTGTTTCTATTTTAGCAGATCCCTTTGAATGCTTTCTCCTTACATCCCATTAATTTGTTTCCTCTCAAGATACACTTTTTCACAACCCTCGCCCCCATGCAAGTTGTGGGGGTGCAAGGAAAAACATCTTATTGGGTATATATGGTATATATTTATATATATTTACTTCTTGCTGCTGGTTACAACATGTTTTCATCCCATCTGTTCATCTCAACAAGAATTGAAAACTAAAATCTCACTCAAATAAGTGATACAACATGTAACTCAAAATGTAACTCCTTTTTTCCGGTCAACTCCCGAAGGTTCATGCTTTTCCTCCGGCTTTTCGCGTTGCTCGAAGAAACGCCACAGGAGCAGCTGAAGGTCACGGAGCAGGTCCTCCTTTGGGCCTCGCAGAATGGACCGGGCCGCGACCTTTGGAGGTCGAGATTTGGGAGGGTTCAAAAGCGATTAACGTGGGTAAAACAAAGCCATAAACCACGGCCAATGACTCACCATGTTTATAGGTGCTATGTGAACCATTCCCAGTCATGGCTGGTTTGTGACATTGTTTTAGCCACAATTTGAGTGGGATGAAGATCCATAAATCCCAGCTATGACTTGGGGTTCACATTCGGCACATCTAGGCACCAGGGTGTGGAATTTTCATGAATTTTCAAGTATTTTAATGGATGCTTGATGGGATTCATGGATCTGACATGTTTGAATCTATTCTCATGGAATTCAAATGGATTTGAATGGATTTGATAGAAATTTGATGGATATGTTTCTTAAATATGGATTTTAGGTACTCAAGCAACAATTGGAGGGGCAGTTGACCGAGATAGGGTTCAACCACTGGTGGTTCTGCCTGGAAACCTCATTGCTTATCCAATACAGGCTGAAGTCCATGACAAATGCTGGATGGACCATCGGGGCTTTCCATATCTATGTTAGTTTACTGGTAAACATTTACATAACTATGGAAAATCACCTTTTCTTTATGGGAAAATCAACTATTTCTATGGCCATGTTCAATAGCCAACTGTTAGTTTGCTGGAAGCTAGACCAGGTAGACGATCTAAATTCGGCATGTCAATCACTTCCATGTTCATCGGGAAATTCACTTCAGAATCTCTCTGGCAATTTTGCTTCACCCCGATTCATTTTTGTGGTTAAGAAATAATTGTTCCCCATTCTTTGATTCATGGATACTAGTTGTAGTTTCTACTTTTCCGTTTCCAAACCGATACCTATCAACTATTTGTGACATTTCCATTTAATCCCAAGAATATACCATATGAATGTCCCATTTATCATGTACAAATCCTATGTTTAAAATTGAATTTGGATGGTATATTGTGCTATTATGTTCCCTAATGTTCCCTATGAATAATTGGGTGCCCTCATGTTGGAAACCTTCATGTTCCCCATAAATTGGATGTGAGCATTTTGTGGTACATTCGATTTTCAGACAAACCCATATCCGTATCAATCCTGACTAAACCAATATAAGAACAATTTCTGTGGTGAAATCACCAGGAAACGTCCATGTTTGATAGGTAAGTCACTATGTTCGGGTGGAAGATTGGAAATTCTCCATTTTCATACATCATATGGTCGGTTAGACAAGTATCTATTCGATGAAATATCCCAATTATTCCCAATTAGATTGTCATGATTGTTTTTTTTTGCTTTACGCCGTTCTCAGATGGTGAAAGATTGGGAATATCATCACCATTTCTCTAGGGTAAATATGCATGAAAAATATCTAGGGTAAATATTAGATATCCATTGACATTGACTCGGCAGGGTGAATATATCCACTAAATCCCCATGAAATTCCTATGTTTTCTTCAATCCCCATGTTTCGGCACCATGTGTGGGGAAACCCGGCAGGCATGGCTCCCAACCACCACTGCTATTGTTGCTCTACGATCGCGTGGAATGGATTCCGGACGTATGGAATGTGGACGGTCGCTGGGTAGAAGAGAGGGATGGTCGCCATGGCTTTAAGCCTTCACCATAGTCATATGCCAACTTACATCAACTTACGGAGGTTGTTGAACAAACTACTACTCAATGTATCCTTTTTCAAGGATGTTACATACCAATCATCTTTTTTCCGGATGTTACAAATCAGGGACCCATGACATAACTTGTTTTTTTCCATCGAAGAATTTCAGGAATTTGCTGCCAAATCTATCCAAAACCCATGTTTTTTTCCTTCAGAAACCCAAGGAACATTGGTCAAATTTGGCCATGACCACAACTTTGAATGCCCATGTTTTTATCCTGCTGCTGTCCCTAGGAGTAAATGAACGACTTCCATGCTTCTCAGGAATCAGTGGTGAATGATGAGACTGACAATCGAGATACAAACGGGTACAAATTGGTTTATAAAGCCACCCAACTAGTTTGATATATCTACATATATCCAACATAAACCGAACCGTCATAGTAGTACTTATAGACTTATGTCAACTTATCTGACGGACTGGGGCATTTCTGAACTGGAACAGAATTGCTGGAACCCCCAATTACTGGGAGAGCATGCCAGTTGCTGGATTTACTAATCTACAAACTAAAGGAATATATTATGATCGACTTGCAGTTTTATTTAACGGGAAAGCTATTTATCGTTTAGCCATACGAGTCATCTGCATCTATCTGCCTGCATTTGGACTATGCTTTCTTATTTTGGGGGTCTGAAATATTGGTAGATAAGATGTACCATACATCTGAGTGAATCATAACGACCTCACTCCGACGTCACCATTGCTTGTGATTAGGATTGCGGGAAGCATCCCCGAATAGCCAAATGTGTCCAATTGGGCTGCCTTCAACAACCCAGTTGGTTGATGATTAGTCCTGGGGTTATACTACCCAATTTATTGGGGATTATCATCATCCATGAACTGGGTAATATGAAATAATATAAGCACAGTATACTCTAATACACATACTGTTCTGTCTACATGTACATTTATGTAAGATTATATATATATATATATATGGATCCAAACATTGTTTGAGAAGGTACTGAACTCAATTAACTTCTATAAATCATATCCCAGTGATACTTTCTAAGGTACGGCTAGATCCAACGGGGAATAGATCTTCCCCTCTCAGCCTCGGAGGCCTGGGTCATGGAAGAGGCCGATCAGAGGTGCAGATCGTTCATCTCCGATTACCAAAACTAGGGTTTTCTTGGGAAAATCTACGAAAATTCACAGGAAAACATGGTTGTTGCATGTTGTTGCCACTCTTTTACTGATCTTTTGTGCCCTAATTAATGCTCATGCCCTTTGAGAAGGTGTTTGGACCCTAAGATCCATCTAAAAAATCATCCCCCAAATGAAATGTCTCAGAAGGTCTTTGGAGCTGTTGGGTTGGGAACACAGAGATGAAATCATGGTTTTGGCCATGTTTTTCGATGGTCCTAATTCTGGGAAACGGATTTTCACCATGAAGCAGGGGGCGGCTCAAGATGTTTTCAAAGTTCGCGGCCAGGGGTCTCTTAAAGCGTCTCTTGCAATGTTTCTTGAATCCAAATGACATTTGCTTGGGACAGGTAACCCTCCAATGTTGTCACTTAATGTGCCTTTCATTGATCAATATATTCAAAATGAAGGCCCTCGATGTCCTAGATGGCCGGTATTAGAACTTAAAGCCATTATAGCCATTCCAACTGATCAATTGTGGCAATGTCAAATTCAGGTTAGTAAACTTCCGCGCTGTTTATCAACCACTGCTGCTACCAATACTTCATAATACGTCTAATAATAATTGGTCATTATTGATCACTGTTACCACAAACCATTAGATGAAAGCCATGATTGACCATTATTGACCAGCAGTTAACGATTGGAGCCGAGCCACTCGCTAGCCCTCTATAAACTGACTGTTGCGAGTGATTAGAGCCATTATCAACCGTAAAGTTTTGAGCATTGTTCACCATAATCATTCAATGATGGGGATAATTGTTGACCATCACTCATTATTAGCAAACATTAGGGTCATTGTTGTTCATTACAAACCATCATTATGAATAAGTTCTTAGATATTGGTCATTGACTATAACTCTAAACCGTTAATAATGAATTGGCAGGATAATAATGACCATTGTTAACCATCACAACAACTGAATTGTGACAATTATGACCCATTTATCAACCATTAATATTAGCAACCATAGTCAAGACAGCAATTGAGTGAAATTGTCAACTATTATAGCTAAAATGACGATTGTTACCAGTGGATTAACCATATCAACGATTGTTAACCAGTATAAACCATTCTTATCAACAACAAGTCAATGATTATAATCATTGTTATCCATTATCAATGTCAGGAACATCCTAACCATTATTCACCATGATTAACCAGTTTTTTTTTTCCGGATCATAATAAATTATTAATTATATAATTCCCATTAATTATTAATTACAATGAACTTCCAATCATTAACAATCATTAACAATCATTGACTATACATTATTAATGTTATTAATTTTGTTCATAATGTACATATTAAACTTCGTTTTTCGGATCATAATCCATAGTTGATGATATAATTCCCATTAGTTATGAAATGTTATGATTTTTATGTTTTCTCCCATCATGAACCATCATTGATTATCCAGTATGTATTAATTGATTTTGTTTATCCTATTAATCATTGAGTAATGAGTGTTAACAATTCTCCAGTATTACTACATTAACAATTGTTAACAATTATAACCATTTTTATTAACTATAATCACTAATTGACCATAGTGGTTAACTACTTCTATTTATTAACCATCATTAGAGCCATGTTTAATCAAAAAAAGCATTGTTAACTATTATATAATATTATATCCCACCCAACCCCCCAAATTTTGATCCAAGAAAATCACCAGGATGCCATCCAAGACGCCAAGATCCTTCACTGGACTGGGCCTTTGAAGCCCTGGCTCAGTACCACGGTGGCGGTGCCAGTTCGGTTTTTTTCGTGGCTGAGAACCATGGTTTCACCCGAGATAAATGATGGTTTTACCTGGAAAAATGGTGGTTTTGCCTTGGAACATGGTTGACTTTCCTGGAGAAACTGGTGGGCTTACCCGGGGAAATGATGAGTTTCCCTTCAAAACGTGGCAATGGATGTGCAATATTGGCGATGCATGTGACAGAAAAGAGGACAATGAGGCACAGATATCCACATCCCGGGATTTTCCATGTCTCAAAATAGGGGTGCCCATGGGTGCCCCAAGCCCTTCTTGTATAGTGTAAGCATACAAAACTTGGGGCACCCCTTATTCTCAGACATTCCCATAGGAATATCTCTGTATTCCGTCATATTTCTACATATTCTCATATATGTCCAGTAAATTGGTAGCTTGTAATGGGATACCTTCTGGTACTCCGATATGGCCAGCTGGAAAATCCCATCATCAGTTCGATGATTTTCCCTTTTACAATTGGCCATTGATACGGGATTTCCCAGTCATGTGGCTGATGACACCGAAGGGTATGGTAAGTATGTCTATTGGTTCCAAAATCCCATTGTATCTGATTATAGGTGATTTTTTCCTGTCAAATCCGAGTCAAATCGAACTATATTAGAAACATTGCCATGATTATCTCCATTATACCGATTGGAATTCCCCTTGTCGCTGGTTAAATCACAATGTATGTCGGTTCAAATCCCGTTCAAAAAAATGACCTGGATTGACACAACGCTAAGGTAATGGACTGCGCAAGGATGCGCGCGGCTGGAGGGACTTGGAGTGGCAGTTTGGCCAGCTGGAGTTACCCTCTGGTTATTTAACATAGCCATGGAAAATGGCCTATTTATATACAGATGATTTATGGTGATTTTCCTATTAAAGATGGTGATTTTCCATGCCTATGTTAAATAACCAGAAGGTACATAATATTATATACATGTGTATGTGTAGGAAAGGCCCTCGGATGTGACGCGAAAATTCCCCTTGGATGTGACGCGGGACCTGTTCCTCAGTTGTGACGCGAATGCATCCTGTTTACTCAGATATGACGCGCAGTCCAGTGGCCCATCAGAACAAATTGAACATGTACCAGGTTTCCCTATCAAGAAGTTAAGAAGTCAAACGAAGGAAGTTTAGAAGTCAAACGTCCGACAATATGGAGTGATGGAAAAGCCAAGATGTGAAGAGCCAAGATGTGAAGAGCTCAGACAGGGAGAAAGTCAGAAGAGAGAAAGTCACAAGAGAGAAGATCAGAGATGAGAAAGTCAGGAGAGAACAGAGGCAGGTACGCGAAAAGGTAGGAAAGTCGCGAAACACTGTGTTTTTCCAATGTTTTGTGGCTCCGGAGGGTCGAAAAGTAGGCTCGCTAAAGCGGCGGGTGCGGAGGCATCTTGGCAGATGAGAGATGAAAAATTGCACGCCGTTGTGGCGCGAAGCACATTTGGAAGTAAAAAGTGTTAAAAACTGTCACCTTCGGAACACTTTTTGGAAGTTGAGATGTGGAAAAAATGCACGGCGTTGTGGCGCGAAGCACATTTGGAAGTAAAAAGTGTTAAAAACTGTCACGGCCGGACAAGTTTTGGAAGTTGACATGTCCAAAAAGTGCACGGCGCTGTGGCGCGAAGCACATGTGGAAGTGAAAAGTGTTAAAAACTGTCAGGTTCGGAGCGCTTTTGGAAGTTGAGATGTCGAAAAAGTGCACAGCACTGTGGCGCGAAGCACATTTGGAAGTGAAAATCGTAAAAAACTGTCAGGTTCGGAACAGTTTTGGAAGTTGAGATGTCGAAAAAGTGCACGGCACTGTGGCGCGAAGCGCATTTGGAAGTGAAAAGCGTAAAAAAATTGATGGTCTCGGACCATTTTTTGACGATTCCATGATGGTTCGATGTCGAAAAAGTGCACGCGGTTGTGGCGCGAAGCACATTTCCATGTCAAAAGTGTTAAAAACTGATGGTTTCGGGACGATTTTTGCAGTTTGGATGTGACTACGCCACAACTACAAGTACAAGCACAAGTACAACTACAACCACAACTACAACTACATTACCACTACAACTACCACTACAACTACAACTACAGTACCACTACAACTACCACTACGACTACAACTGCAACTACGACTACAACCACAACAACCACTACAAGTACAACAGCTATACAACAATTACAGCTACAACTTCAATTACATGACAGCTACAACTACCACTACAATTACAACTACATTACCACTACAGCTACCACTACGACTACAACTACAACTACAGCCACAACAACCACTACAACTACAACAGCTACAACAACTACAACTACAACAACTACAACAACTACAACAACAACAACTACAACTTCAACTACAACAGCTACAACTACAACCACAACAACCACTTCAACCACAACTACAACTACGTTACCACTACAACTACCACTACAACTACAACTACATTACCACTACAACTACCACTACGACTACAACTACAACTACGACCACAATAACCACTACAACAACAACAGCTACAACTACAACAACTACAACAACTACAGCTACAACAACAACAACAACAACTACAACAACTACAACTACAGCTACAACTTCAACTACAACAGCTACAACTACAACCACAACACCCACAACAACCACAACAACCACAACGACCACTACAACCACTACAACTACAACTACCACTTCAACTACATGACAACTACAGCTACAACAGCTACAAATACAACCACGATAACCACTACAACAGCATTACACTGCACTGCACTACAACTACAACTACAGCCACAACTACAACTACGACCACAACTACATCTACATCTAGAACTACAACTACAACTACAACAACTCCAACTACAACTACAACCACAAGAACACTGCGCTGCCTCCAGCCACGTGTCGGTCCATCAGTGGGTTCGCTCTGCCATCCATCAGTCACAGCAACGAAGCTCTCCTATAGGTGTCCTATTTCTGAAACTTCCGCCACCGCATTGTGCGGTACTACTGGTAAACCCTAAATGGCTGCTTTGAACTGCTGCAATCCTCCTGCCCAAGTCCCCCCAAGTCCCCCAAGTCCCCCCCCATGCCCCCTAATTATAAACCTTAAATGGCTGCTTTGAACTGCTGCAATCCTCCTGCCCAAGTCCCCCAAGTCCCCCAAGTCCCCCCCCATGTCTCCTAATTATAAACCCTAAATGGTTGCTTTGAACTGCTGCAATCCTCCTGCCCAAGTCCCCCAAGTCCCCCAAGTCCCCCCCCATGTCCCCTAATTATAAACCCTAAATGGTTGCTTTGAACTGCTGCAATCCTCCTGCCCANCCCCATGTCCCCTAATTATAAACCCTAAATGGTTGCTTTGAACTGCTGCAATCCTCCTGCCCAAGTCCCCCAAACCCCCCCAAGGCTTCCCCCCACCAAGCCCCCCCCATGTCCCCTAATTATAAACCCTAAATGGTTGCTTTGAACTGCTGCAATCCTCCTGCCCAAGTCCCCCAAGCCCCCCCAAGTCTCCCCCCCACCAAGTCCCCCCCATGCCCCTTAATTATAAACCTTAAATGGTGGTGTCGCAAATGAGGGAGATTTGGTGTCGCAAATGAGGGAAATCCAGGTTGGCTTTGGTGTCGCAAATGAGGGAGATTTGGTGTCACAAATGAGGGGCTTGCCGTATGTGTATGTACAGGTAGATGCATAGCCAATTTCAAGATTTCAACAACAAGACATGTGATTCCCTTCATGCAATGAAAATAGAAAGTATGATCAGGCAACCAATTAAGCAGTCAAATTGAGGGTTCGCAGGTTCACCAAAATTGTGATTTCACAGCTTGCAGGGGTTTGCAAGTGAGAGATTGAACAATCTCATGGTTGAACGTCACCTGTTCCCTAAAATATGTATTACCATGTGTTACCATTCATGCTGGTTTTTGTACCCCTGTTTGAGACTTGTTTTTTCAGAACACGTTTCTGTACTTGTACCAAATTTGAAACCTGGATTCGGGGTCAATGCCTGCCTTGACACACTCATTTCGCCTTTAGCTGGGAGTATAAGATAGCCAGTGTTGCGTATTCAACCCATTTAAAAGTGATAATCAGGCCATGATGAAACAATGCTTCCCGAAGCTGTGGCCCAAAGTGACCACACCAAGTAACGACAACGATTCCAAGGAGTTGCGTAGGCTGCGTAGGGCATCTGCTTGGCAGGACTTATGGGAGCCGTTCAAAGTTCACTGCTGGGATCGGACATTGGAAGATTTGTTCGACAAAATGCTACAAACTATATATGATGTTGAATAAATTGGAAGATAATTTCAAACAGGTCACACATGAGAGAAAACATGAGAAAACCAAACACATGAATGCAGAACTGGTCACTTGAATGGCTTTGGGATCATACAGCCCACATTTGATCAAACAACGAAAATCAGAATGTGATCCGGGTTAAATTCCTTATTAGACATTGTGGCTTATGAGGACACTAAAGGATTTAGGTTTGTTATGGTTTGTTATCTCTTTTGGAACGGAGACCCTTGTACTCGTACACAAGAAATTACTTTTCCCAATGGTAGCGAACTTGGTGGGAATTTCGCTCTATATAAATTGCATAAAATCACAAATAGAATTAATCCTTTGATAATTTTGTTTGGACATACATATTTTAATTATATTATTTATATTATGTATATTATTTGAAATAGTTGATACAATATCATATTTTTAAAAATAGAATTATAACTAAAGAGCATACATCAATATATTTAAACAATCTTGATGAAACCCACGGACCCGAATACACACCGGAGGGGCAGGGGAAGGGGAAAATATGGCAGGAAAAAATGAGAAATATATAAACGCAGGAGCATATAAACGCATTGGAAAGAACGGACTTGAGATGCATTGAGATTGAAATAGATTAAGTGAGAAAAAGGATTGAGACGAGGGGGAAGAAGAGGAAGACAGGGAAAATGATGAAGCAAAAAACGCAAATATCAAAATATGAAAATAATTGAAATTTGGAAAAAAAACATATTATTGTATATAGTATTTGAGATTTGGATATAATAAGTTACTATAAATATTTTGCGAATTCTTATTTGATTAATATAATACCAGTAGTACCGCACAAGGCGGTGGCGGAAGTTTCAAAGATAGGAAACCTAGGAGAGGTTGGTTGTTGTGAATCATGGATGGCAAAGCGAACCCACTGATGGACCGACAAGTGGTTGGAGGCAGCGCAGTGTAGTTGTGATGTACTTGTAGTTGTAGTTGTAGACGTAGTTGTAGTGTAGTGTAGTGCAGCGTAGTTTTAGTTGTAGTGGTAGTGGAAGTGGTAGTTGTAGTTGTACTTGTGGTTGTGGCTGTAGTTGTAGTCTAATGTAGTGTAGTGTAGGGTAATGTAGTGTAGTCTAGTGTGGTGTGGTGTGGTGTGGATGTATTGTATTGTAGTGTAGTGTAGTGTAGTGTAATGTAGTGTGTAGTGTGTAGTATGGTGTAATGTAGTGTGTAGTATGGTGTAGTGTAGTGAAGTGTGGTTGTGTTGTAGTGTAGTGCAGTGTAGTGTGGTGTAGCATAGGGTAGAGTAGTGTAGTGTAGCGTAGTGTGGTGTGGTGTGGATGTATTGTATTGTATTGTAGTGTAGTGTGTGTAGTGTAGTGTACTGTACTGTAGTGTAGTGTGTACTGTGGTATGGTGTAGTGTAGTGTGGTTGTGTTGTAGTGTAGTGTAGCGTAGGGTAGTGTAGTGTGGTGTGGTGTGGTGTGGATGTATTGTATTGTATTGTAGTGTAGTGTAGCGTAATGTAGTGTGTAGTGTGGTGTGGTGTAGTGTAGTGTAGTGTGGTTGTGTTGTAGTGTAGTGTAGTGTAGTGTAGCGTAGGGTAGTGTAGTGTAGTGTAGCGTAGTGTGGTGTGGTATGGATGTATTGTATTGTTTTGTAGTGTAGTGCAGTGTAGTGTGGTGTAGCGTAGGGTAGAGTAGTGTAGTGTAGCGTAGTGTGGTGTGGTGTGGATGTATTGTATTGTATTGTAGTGTAGTGTGTGTAGTGTAGTGTAGTGTAGTGTAGTGTAGTGTAGTGTAGTGTGTATTGTGGTATGGTGTAGTGTAGTGTGGTTGTGTTGTAGTGTAGTGTAGCGTAGGGTAGTGTAGTGTTGTGTAGTGTAGCGTAGTGAGGTGAGGTGGTATTTAGTGCGATTGTAATATATGTTTAGCTTGGAAAATCGATGCCTATATTTTTTTGATCTAATTTATTGAATTTAGAATAAGAAAATGATTTTTGGATATTTTATTTCTTAGATTTATAATTTATAAATAATAATTTATGGATATATAAATAAATCTAATTTGAATTATAATAATAGTATTTTTATAATATTTTTATAATATATAATAATTTGAATTTAATATATTAAAAAATATAAAATTTAACAATTATTTAAATATTAATTATTTTATAATTTAATTTAATTTATTTAATTAATTTGAAAAAAATATAATATTTGGATATTTTATTTCTTTGCTCTAGATAATATTTATATGTATGATTATATATGGATATTTGAAGGATTTATTTAATTTGAATTAATTACTACTAATATTACGATTTGGGTACACATGAGCTGCCGCGCGCAAATCGCCAGGGTCCGAAATTCCCAAATTCCGCCACTTTTTGGGGAATTCTNATTTGGGTACACATGAGCTGCCGCGCGCAAATCGCCAGGGTCCGAAATTCCCAAATTCCGCCACTTTTTGGGGAATTCTGCAGAAGCCATTTTAGACTCCCCGCATTTTCTTTTGCTCGTTTTTGCTTTCGTTTCCAAATTCACGTCGAAAAAGTGCAACTATTTTGGGATTTCGAGATTTCGCTTTTCCCAAAAAAGTGATGCTTTTTGGGGAATCTGAAATTGTGGGCGAATATGAATTCTGTGCTGTACCATTGGGCAAATCTGTGACGGTCGTTCGATTCCCCCTGTGTATATGCCGGTGCTTCGACTATCGTTCACTACCACTTGGGAATTTGGCACCAACCGCAAAGCCAGCACAACTGTGGATGTGCAGATTGAGCAAACACCTTAGGAATCAGTCAAATGGCCCGTATTGTGAGCTTTGAACGTGGAGCCAGCACAACTGTGGATGCGCAGATTGAGCAAACANCAATCAATTTTCAAGTGGTGCCACTTGTGGCATTAGCAAAATCTCCATGAGCCAACGATATTTCCAAGTCGTCCTCCGGAATGTAGCCGAGCTCGCCGGCAAATTTCCAGCTTGGGCAATGTCCAGCGGTCGACCGCTATATCATCAAGGCTTGCTCGAATTGGCTGTTTGAGATCGTGGGCAACTGAATTATACTATGAATATGCTGCAGCTGTATGTGCCATATCTGGGATAATTGTATTGTGTTGCACATTGTTGCACATATAATGCATATAATCTACATATATCCTACTCCATAGACTTGGGTTCCATCCTAATGGTATTGTGTTCCACCTATAATACATATAATCTACACATATCCNAATGCATATAATCTACATATATCCTACTCCATAGACTTGGGTTCCATCCTAATGGTATTGTGTTCCACCTATAATACATATAATCTACACATATCCTACGCCATAGACCGCAACCTGCCTCAAGGCCCTCGGCATCCCTGGCAGAGCGCGTCGAGGTTGTCCTTGCACTGTCGGTGTTGTAGTTGTTGTCGTTTTTGTCGTTGTTGTTGTGGTTGTCGTTGTTGTAGTTGTTGTACTTGTTGTCGTTGTTGTCGTTGCTGTAGTTGTTGTCGTTGGTGTAGTTTTAGTATTAGTAGTAGTAGTAGTAGTAGTAGTAGTAGTAGTAGCACGAGTAGTAGTAGTAGTAGTAGTAGTAGTAGTAGTAATAGTGGCGGTGGTAGTGGTACTGGCGGTGGCGGTGGTAGTGGTGGTGGTAGTGGTAGTGGCGGTGGCGGTGGTAGTGGTAATGGTAGTGGTAGTGGTAGTAGTAGTGGTAATGGTAGTGGTAGTGGTACTGGTAGTGGTAAAGATAGTGGTAGTGGTAGTGGTAGTCGTAGTGGTAGTGGTAGTGGTAGTGGTAGTAGTAGTAGTAGTAATAGTAGTAGTAGTAGTAGAGGTAGGAGGAGTGGTAATAGTAATAGTTATTGTTGTTGTTATTGCTGTTGTAGTTATAGTAGTGGGGATAGTAGTAGAGGTAATCGTGGTGGTAGGAATAGAAAAACTAATAATATCGTAGGAGGCGGTGGCGGAAAATTTAGGAATAATAAATTATAGGAGAGGGGAATGGATGGGGTGTAAGAACGGTAGAGCGGTTTTACTTCTGGATTGAAAGGTGGTTGGAGCGTTAGTCTATCTATTTATTTATTTATTTGCCTACTTAATTAACTAATTAATTAATTGATAAATAAACTAATTATGTTGTTAAATTGTTTAATTATTAAATTATCTAATTATTAAATTGTTAAATTATTAATTTAATTAATTAATTGAAATTTTAAAATTTACTTAAAATCTTTAATTTTTGTTACTTTTGATATTTAAATATATTTGGCACCAAATGGCATATATTTTTTCGACATCGGATGACCATCGAATTATTCAAAAGTGCTCTGAACCCCTTACATTTTTTCGATTTTTACTTCCAAATGTGCTTCGCGCCACAGCGTGGGGTACTTTTTCGATATCTTAACTCGTCAATTTTTAAGCCTTTTCACTTTCAAACATACTTCGCGCCACAGCGCCGTGCACTTTTTCGACATCGCAACTTCCAAAAGAGGTCCGAGACCGCCAATCTTTAATATTTTTATTATAAATGTGCTTCGTACCACAGCGCCGTGCACTTTTTCGACAGCTCAACTTCTAAAAGTACTCCGAAGCAATAGCTTTGACTTCCAAATGTGCTTCGCGCCACAATGCCGTGTATTTTTACCCCATCTTCACTTCCAAAAGGGGTCCGAACATGAGGTATCTTAATATTTTTTATTTCTAAATTCGCCACAACGGCGTGTAATTTTTCATGTTTCATCTGTCAAGATATCTCCGCACCCGCCGCTTTAGCGAGCCTACTTTTCGACCCTCCGGAACCACAAAACATTGGAAAAATTTAGTATTTCGTGACTTTCCTACCTTTTGGAATATCTGCATCTATTCTCTTCTGATTTTCTTCCTATCTGATCTTCTCTCTTCTGATTTTTTTTATCTTCTTACTTTCTTCATGGCTATGCGTTTTCTATTTGTCCATATTGTGGGAAGGTTTAGCTTCTAAATTTCCTTCGAATAATAATAAGAATATTTTTTTTTATCTACAAGCGATCAACCGAAAGTCCACGTTGTTGGAAACAGCGGGCCAACCCTAGTATAATAATAATAATATTATATTTTATTATATTTTAGATTTAATTTAATTTTTATAAAGCAAATATTAATTCTTATTTCTTTTTTATTTTTTTTAAAAAAATAATAAATAATTATAATTTATATAATAAAGAATTTTTACTAATATATAATATTTTATATTAAAATATATATATTTTTTTTCGATTGGATTTAATAAACTATAATATAATATGATAATTATGTAAATATATTTGAAAATATTATATCGTAAATAATTAATAAAAAATAAGAAATAAATTTATGAAAATTTAATTTATATATCGAATATATTATTGATATTTATGTTCTTATATTATAATATTTCAATATTATATTTATTATGAAAGGAAGGAACTAAATTATATGAAATTAAATATTATATTGAATTATTAAATTTGAAAATTTGATTTTTAAAGATAATTTAATTATTTATTACGACAAAATTTTAATTTTTTTTTTGAGGTTTGTACAAACCTCATTTCAAAATTTAATGCCTACAATATTATCCGATATCAATATTTTTTATATAAAATCAAAATTTTTATCTTATAAAATTTATTTGAAATATTTTTGTTATTTTATTCATTGCGAAAAATATATTTTGATATTTTGCTGAATAGCAATTTTTTTATAAATTCTAAATATGATTCCAAAGCCCCATATTTAATTTCCTTTTTTAAAATATTTGATTAAAAAAAGGTAAAATTTTCATCATATCCACATTTATTGAATCCATCCTGTAAATATGCAGCTAGTATCATGAAAATCCTTCTCAAAATTAATTATTTTAATCTTTTTTATACGACTTATTGGGATAACCTCTTCAAAATTAATTTTGATTTTCATATAACCATCAGCACGGGGAGAATAATATAAAAAATAAATAAATATCCATGGCCTTAATATCTAATTTTCTTATTTTTAGAAATTTAGTTATTAAATTCAAAATTATTTTTTAAAAATTCAAAGAATAATATTAGGCAAAATAGTGGCAAATCCAAATATACATTTCAAAATCAAAATATTTAAATATTAAAAAAAATAATTTTTGCAAATTCAAATATTATATTTAAATTACATAATATTTTAAATATTAATTCTATAAATTAGTATATTAAATAATATATTTTATTTATAATAAATTATTAATAATTTATAATGGTTCAATGTTATAAAAAATTAGAAAATAAATATATATATATTTATAATTTCAATAATATAATGTCCAAAAAAATTCCAATATAATATAACATAATATTCATAATCTATTTATATATATATATATATTTTCAAATATATTATTTTCAAATTATATTTCATTGCAAAAAAAAATATTAATTTTAAATATTCTTTTCTTTTTCAATATTTTATTTTCATTTTTTTTTTTTCAATTTTAATATTCAAAATATATATCGGATCTAAATAATATATTATTTTATAATATTTAATTTTTCAAATATATTTCAAATAAAAAATATTATAATATCAAAGAAAATCTATATCTATTTAAAAAATTATAATAATATTTCCTTTTCGTATATTTTCATCTTCTCCCTTCTAATTTTTGCCTATCTATTTTTTTTTTCAATCTTAAATATTTATAATAAATTAAATATTCAATATTTTTTAAAATATTGGTTAAATTAATAGAAATTTTATTTATATTTATATTAATTTAAAAAAAATATTAAAAATATTATATAAATATATAAATAAAATATATATATTAATATTTAATTTATATTTTTTTAATTTGGGATTCGATGTCCTACCATGAATTTTCCTTTCGAATTCCGTCGATTCCTAAGGAATTTGACGTCAGATTCGTCAAGACGGTTCGTATGTATGTTGTTGTATATCCGAGTGCCAGAGGTTGTGAATTGTTATTTGTGCGGTTGGTTTTCATATATAATCTAAGAGGTTGTTGTTCAAATAGATCTGTCGTGTCTTGATATGATCATGTTGAAATTGTTTGTATTTTGGAATTCTGTTGTTTCATTTCAATTATAAAGCGACAGATTGTTGTGTGAAACGTTGCTCAGAACCTTTCACCTGCAATCGTTCCAAGGAAATTGGACATTGCTAACATTTGCTAACCTTAGATACCGTAGAAAAAGGAATCTTTCAGCTGGTTAGTGTATGAAATAGTATGAATATTCCCATCAAACCAAACTAAGGCTTAAGTTGCACTAAAATACAATTCATTGGTTTGCAGGGTAAGTTTCAAAAGCGAAGCAGAAATTGAATGTGGACATGAATCGAAGGAGATTCTGGGTGATGTGGGAATAAGAATCAGTAGCCTGGAAAGTCGGGCCCTGCAGACCAGTCAGGTCGTTTAAGCAAGTTGTCACTTCTAAGGATTATGCCAACATGAAGAAAACCATAGCTAGAGGGATCGGTTTGATTTTGGTTTGTCTGAAATAGATTGAAATCGTCATTTTGATAGGTAGACGGTAAACGTATGATAAGAAATGGGAGGAACTTGGGTCCCAAAGCTTGAGATAACCCCATGTGGGGATGATTTCCAAGTTGGGAAATGATAAAAACTGTTGAACCGAAAACAAATGATGGTTAAAGTTGAAGGTCCCAGAAATTACCAGCCGTTTGTGGAAGCCCAATGGCAAGCCCTTTGTGAAATACCCATTATCATATTGGTATTCGATAATCATTCTAAGGAAACGCTTACTTAGGAAATTTTGACACGTCTTTGTCAGTTGAAACCTCATATCTTGCAAGTCTCTGACATGGGTTTGTTCGAAATAGGGGACACCATTTTTGTTGGGGAAAGTGATAAGCATGGGGGTAACCCCATTTTCAAACAAAGCCATGGGAGCCATGGGAAAAAACAACATGGAGAACCCATGCTATTTTACTGCCTGTTAAGAGGTATTCCTGTTAGGGTTGCAACTATCTGTGTTGAACCAAGACGGTACAACTCACTCAACAATCAATCATTCATCAAGTGTGCCCTCATATCTTTGATAATTAAAACCCCTCAAAATCCCTAGCATTAGTAGTGTAATCGCAATCCGATCAGAATCCCATTCAGCTGGGTATTTTGAATGAGCCCAGGATATATAGTAAATAGCAGTAAAATACCATCATTATAATTCCCATTGAATTCCCATTACAATCCCATTGAAATCCCAGTAGCATCGCGAATAATCGTCTTAAAATCAATCAAAAACACATGAAAACACCCTAAACCCCCCAAAAAATTGATCGTTTACCCTCTGGTACTCTAACATCACTATGGAAAATCACCATTTTTGATGGGAAAAATCCTCTATTTCTATGGTCATTTTCAATAGTTATGTTAGTTTACCAGAGGCTAAAACCGCCGTCAGCTCCAGGCGCAGCCTTCGTTGGCGGGCACGGCCGTCAGCTTTGGCTTGGGTCCTGTAAACATCGCCCGTGGCGAGGGGCGATTTTTCGCCACGAATCGGAAGTAGATTAGTGACCTACCTAGATGTAAGTGGATTAACCCTACTTAAGCCTACTTAAGCCTACTTTTCCCACTTATAACCAGTGATATGATCTACTATGATCTACTTACTAAGTGGGATGAACCACCAAGTATAGTGGTATATGCGAAAATTATGGGAATACAACGGGGGTTTTCTATCTAGAGTTGATGGGACATAAATTTGTTAACCATCTTTGGATAATTAATGGTTGATAATGATGGATAATGGTTACAGTAATAACAATTAACACTGGTTCATAATAGTTCATAATACTTGATGACACATATTGAACTACAGTATATATCCAACCATAAATGGTGATTGGGATTGATTGGGAATATAATGGGAAGGAATATCATTGGATATATAACCAACAATTAGGGTTTATTTATGAACCAAATTGCACACTAGTTATGGATCTTTTGGGATGCATTGACTTAAAATATGGATCTATGGACTGGAACTATGGAAAACCCATATGACAGAAGCTGAGAGGGAACATGTATGAGCCATGTTTCCTGATCTTTCATCTTTCATATTTCAAGATCTGCTGGACAAAACCATGCATGAATGGTACATCACCCGGTGAAATGTGAGCCATGAAAAGCCATACCCCGTTTTCCCATCCCCTGAAATACCGGTTCAGAAACATGTTGAGCATTCAAGTTGGCACTGATAGGAACTAATTCCCACCATAATTCCCAACTAGGATACCATTGGAATGACACATCATCCCGTACTGGTTGGCGTGTAAATATTCCCTTCCATATGTGTGAATCGTCAAACCATGAGGACACACCCTTAGTAATTGAGCCAGTTTTGTGAGTGCTTCTGCCTGTTTATTTTGTGGTATACCCAATAGTGCAGGTGATATATTACTTACTTAGGATATATCTGGCTCATGGGGACGTCTAAAAAAAAAGCAACAAACATCAACAAATCATCATTCCGAATCATGAATATCGTTTACCACAGGAAGTTCTCGATTCCTGGTTCTCCAATGTTCTCTCCCCAAGTGCTGTGTTTCTGAAGCGGCCGGGCTTTGGTGAAGTCCATGCAACGGAGGCGAGGGCAGAGCAAGTAGCAGGTGCGAAGACGTTCTTCTCGCTTGGACCGCCGGCACGGAAAACTCGTGCCGATAGTTGATGCTACCTTTGAAAGATAAAGGGAAGTTTGGACAAAATATGCGATAATTGTCATGATGTGAAACCCTGGTCCCAGAAACCCCTCATCGTGTTGTGTTGTTTCGGTGTATGTTTCAGCAGCTTTAGAGGGTCCACGATGCATCCTTCCAGAACGGACCCCAATCCTAGTGATCATTCCAGTTCGCGATGTGAGAATTTCACCATGAATTACCATTATTCTCATTAATTCTCATTATCAAAATCCCCAAATGGTGATACTATCATTATCATTATTGTCATACATTGTCATTGTATGTTATTATTAATATGACTATACAGTTACATATATATATATATATAAATATATATGTTTATATTATATTGTTATTAATATTATTAATATATATATATATATTAATATGACTTCCCAGTTCTCATTATCACTGATCCCCCCTCAAACTCCCACAACTTTTTTGGGGGCGCACCGGCCCTGCTCCTCGATCTGGCCGAGGGGATGGTTCCGTGGGAGGCGGCCTGGAGTTGCTGGTGGCAAAATGGGGATTATCACTGGATTGGTAAACTAACATCACTATGGAAAATCACCATTTTTGATGGGAAAAATCCACTATTTCTATGGTCATTTTCAATAGTTACAAGGTGGTGCCCCCCAGTTATAAGTTGGTTTATAAACCCCATGAATACTATAGTTATAAGATGTTATTTGCGTACCATAAACCCAAACGTGAAATTGGAGTTATAAACCCACCAACTTAGCTAACGAACTGGGGCACCACCTTGATGGCATTTCACGGGGCTTGGAATTGCAAGTGGCTTAGTTCACCCCCCATTGCAACTGGAGATTCCCGCTACTGTACTGAACTGGGGTCACCACTAATTGGGGTGAACCACTAAGTATGATGTGGGTTGTATGGTAGTATAATCCCATGTGAAATGGAAAAGCGATGGCCTCGTGAAAATGACTAGAATAATGAAACAACCACTTGATTCTTGGAAAACAACTTTGAATAATAGGCGGATGAGCAGGTGCTTTGAAACATGCATGATTTAGGACTATGAAAATACATTTTGGAATATGATGGAATATGTATACCCTAGCAACTGTGGTCTAGTGGGGAGATAATCCTCAATATGCAAAGGGTAGTAGAACCCGCGAAAAATTGACCGTCATGATTGTTGACAATAAAATCTGGGTTTGAGTAAATCCGAATTCTTGGGGGGTAAACCTCTACGTGATCAACCCAAAACTTAAATTTTCAGTTCCTATTCATTTCAAGTTTTTGACGATTTCTACAGTTAAAGCCCTCCACGCAACTATAACTGGCTCATCATCATGATATATTTCACCAACTAGTTGCAGAAACTATCGCTGTTAAGGTTATATCTATATCCATATCTATATATATATATATACTTATATATATATATACTTATATATATATATAATTATATACAATAAGGGCCATACACCATGGCCATGTATAACCATGGCCAGAACTGTCAAGGGCCTGGATCCCCAGACCGGCACCTGGGTGGTGGTGATTGTCTCCCTGGATCCCGTCGTGCCGCGGCACTGGAGGCAGCCTGGAAGGGCCAGAAAAGGTGGTGGAAATGAGATCTTTTCAGCCACAAAATGGGGATTTGAATGGTGGAAATGGATGGAAATGGGATGTTTAAGCCCTAAGCCACAAAAACTTGGGAGAGAATTCGGAATTCATCCACCAACAAAAAATGTGTTTCAACCAAAAGAGTCACCAAAATTGGGATGCAACCCACAATAATTGGATATTCAACCGACAGAAATCGGTATTTAACTGACACAAATATGATATTTTCACCACAAAAGTAAGAAAACAACCTCAAACATCCTCTTACACATAAGGTCAATAGTTTTTTCTTGCCAATTGACAACTTACTCCCATTTGTTGCAAAACCACACTCCATGTTCACCAAAGCAAGGTTGACCCTGATCCTCATCCGCCCGTTAAGTTGGTTCAAAAAATCACCGCTAGCTACAAGGTAGTGACATGTGGTGCCCCCCATTTATAAGTAGCATTATAATCCCCGTCCCCGATAGTTACGATATGTCATAACTACCGTAAACCCAACAGTTATTGATTTATTGGAAGCCAACCTATAGCTACCTAGGGGGCCACCATCTTGTAAAGATATAGCTACCATAAAACCAGTTCTGTTGGTATCCCAACTGGGGCACCTCCTGCTGCGGGCGCGCCGCCGGCAGCGTTGCGCTCAGCTCTTGGACGACAGGCATGGGCCTTATCGGGAGAAGCTTGGTACGGAGCCTCCATAGAAAACCACACAGAAATGCTGTTTTAACCGAAGGATTTCAAGATGTTGATCCATCTTTGTACTTGGAGGTCTAGGTGGGCTAGGTAGAATTAAGCGAAATGGATGGCGGCAAGAGGTGGGATTGATCTTGATTTATCCAGAGAAGTCTTAAGCAGAACCCAAGAAGAAAATCTTGACCGAGGAATCCACCAGCAAAGGGATGGTAATTGGTTGATTGACTTGTCATACAGTGGGATATCTTCTTAGTCTGCTTTAGGTGGTAAGCATTGCAAGTTTCATCCCGATAGTAGCCTATGCTACTTGAGCATGGCTGGAAAAATGTCTATGTTCAACATAATGTACACTTTGGGTAAATCATGATATAAATCATGAGGCATTTCCCAGGGTTGCTCGAAACACTACAGGTACAAGGAGGGAAAATTGGCTAGAGTAAAACTACCAGTCAAGGTGACGAAAGGGATCGCCTCTGAAATTCTGGGGAAGGTACTGGATATATAGTGAAACCAGCCTGCAGAGACCCAATTATACAATATAACATAGTCAAGGTCTAAATGACAACTATATAATATAGTAGTAAAAGTCCATAACGCAGTAGTAAAAGTCCACAACACAGTAGTAAAAGTCCAAATGATAACCGTACAATCAAAAAATATGATTGACATCATTATACATAACCCCAAAGTCGAAATGAAAACTGCAGAATCAGGGACCGTGTTCTTTGCCTGCTAAGGATGGAACAACACAAAAGGGACCCAACATCAGATTATAGTCCGGGCAGGGTCCGGGCATACTTCTTGCTTGTATACCCAGATTAGTTGATTCATGGTTCTAGTTGAACCATATATATTTTTTTTTACTTGTTGGAGTCTGGAGAATAATGATAAGTTCATTATCCATGAGCAACATAGTGATTGAACGAGAGGAGCCAACAACGAGCGATAGTCCAGCCATGACATGCCGGTCCCCATGATGTTAGGTGTCCAACTTTTTCATCTGGGGATCGCTGTATCTTTGGTTGACTTCAATATGTTCGAATCACCAAATATGGCTTTGGCGCATGAACCTCCCATTGCAGCTGTGGACTTTGCTCAAGATATGAAGAACTGTAGGGTTTTCCAAGGAAAATTACCTGACCATTGGTGATCCAAAGTAGCAATGGAAAGTGGCACTTTGTAGATGATTAATCTATTAAACATGATGGTTTTCCAAAGCTACGTAAGATTGTCAAAAGTTGCCAGTCTGTGGTGTGTGTGCCATATCTATGTTCAATTTCTGGACAGTAACTATGGTTTAACACGGGATACTCAATCCCACGTATCAATGGTTTAGAGTGTGTGAAACTTTAAGCTGGTGATGTTTCACATGTCCAGCAGTTTTGGGATGTTGTAGTGTCAAAACCCGTGAAACAAATATGGTCTGGATGAGTTGTCTTGCATTCGATCTTTTACCAATCCGAACCGCTGGCAATGTTTAGTTCACTGGATTGGTTTAAGGGAAAATGTGCAGGAAACCACTATATTTCATGGGAAAATCCATGGTTTCCTGTAAATTTTCCCATTAACCAATTCAATGTTTAGTAGCCAATCTTCATCTTGGATATCTACCTCTGATGGTTCAGCTACGTGGCTGCGTTCGGTAGCGTCGTAGTATGTACCAGCATATATGGCCCAGAAATGCCCAGAACCTAAGCCATGAAACTCTCAAACTCCATGGTTCATCACCAATTTCCCTATGACAATGACAATTTTATGCAAGGCAAATCCCCCTTTCATGGGACCCAGATCAGATTGTTGGTTGTATTTGATTACGTATCCCATGACATATCCCATTCATTCTCATTTTTCCATGTTATATGCGAAGATAATCCGATTCTATCATGATTCTCATATTTCATATTTCATATTGATATCATTGATATCTAATTACTATTACATATTCCAATTCCTATCCATTGATATTTCATATTCTCATGATATCCCCATGGTCATGTCACCACTGGCAACGCAACGTGTCGTCAACTTCCTGGGTTTCCCGGCGATCTGCTTCTCGAAGCATGTCGCTGGCCTGGCAAGGCCAACGTTGCCTACATAGTATATATATATATATATATATGGAGGATGTTTATAATGATTTATAAACCATCTTATACCCCGACGGAGGTCACCAGCTTGTAGATTTAACGACCTAATACACTCATGGGAATATCAATTACTGTAACAACATGGGTGACATTGCAGCAAACAACTAACACCCAACTACTACGAATGTTAAATACCGAGCCAACCCGCCACTTAATCATTGGTCATTCCACTATGGTTGCATTATTATTATAAGATATCCTCAAAAAGTAACATATTTCTCCTAAAGAACAGGGTCTAGTTGCTGTTAGAAGCAACACCTGTACTCATATCTTTCCAATACATCAACGATGAGCTGTGCAGATTGGCATTTCCTGAAATGGGGGTACCCAAAAATAGATGGTTTATAATGGAAATTCCTATTGAAATAGATGATTTGGGGCTACCCCTGTTTTAGGAAACCTCCATATATTGATATACCCTCTGGTTATTTAACATAGCCATGGAAGCCATGGCCCATTTAGTTCGATGATCAACATGATGATTTACCTATTAACAATGGTGATTTTCCATGGCTATGTCAAATAACCAGAGGGTACATAATGTCTTATATCGTATAGTAACAACCATCTTGAAGTATGATTTCCGGGGTGAGGTGAGACTACTTCCATCAAATTTGATGGTTGAATTCCATCAGTTTTGATGCCTAAATCCACCGTGTTACCTATAGCAACTATTAAAATCCCAACATCGGCCCGATATTATCCCGTCATTGTCCAATTATATCCTCAGTAACATCCCATTTTTCTTATACCAATAGTAAATATCAAACACTATCCAAGACTTACCCTCTGGTAAACTAACATAACTATGGAACATCACCATTTTTAATGGGCAAATCCACTATTTCTATGGCCATTTTCAATAGCAAACTGTTAGTTTACCAAAGGGTACCCCAGTTTTCCTCGCGAGACCCTTTTCATCCAGAGACATCCCGACCTGGCGCCAGCTTCGAAGCCCTGCCGCAGGTAATTGGTCCGTGACCAGGGATATGTTGATCTTTACTGGGATATCCATGGTGTGTTTTTCAGCAACATTACCCATATGCTCCATGTCTGGTATAGAAATACCAAGCGAGACCCATCTTGAGACTCTCAAGCTTGGATGCATTCCATCTCTGGCACCATGCCAGTCGGAAACAGCTTCTTCTTCTGATAGAAGGACACGATGCAAGCCAAGAGATGGGCGGAGAAGCGTCCTTGGCCATTTGTGGCCAGCATCACAGCATGGATGGCATCAATGTTCAGCTCGACATCCTTCAGGGCGGGCTTTTCTGACTTGAAGAGATTGCCAGATCCATCAATGAGAAAAGAGAAGCCATTGTTCTTGAGGCTTGGGAACATCCCAAAGTACTGGACATAGGCTTCCACGGTGTCCGCGCAAGCCGGCGACGGCATGATGGTGAGAAGTACGGATATGTAAATATATATATATATATATTCAAATATATATATATATATATATTTAAATAAATATATATATATATATTTATTTAAATATGTATATATATATATTTAGATATATATATATATATATTTTCATATATATATATATAATTGAAAGTGTGTATATATATATATGGCTGATTTTGGGGGTTTATTTGTTTTTGCAAATATTCCACAAAGGGAGCATATGGGTTATTTATACAAAATGGTTCCCCCAGTGAGCCAAATCCCTAAGTTGCTTTATGATTTATGATTCACAAAACTGGATAGGGGCTATGGCACATAGATCAAACGAGTAAACCGGGGTTATAACCCAACTGACAACTGCCAGGACCACCTCGTAAGTTTGCAATGATAGTAATGATAATAGTGACGATTTACAAATCATGAATAGTTTAACAGTTATTGACAAGAATAGGGTTAGCGGCTAGAAAAACGAGAAGAAAAGCTTTGTCACAGTGACAACCAGCACAAATATAGCATTGTGGAATGTGTGTGTGTGAGAAGGTATCACGACTAAAAGTGAGCACAGAGCCAACTATATAATATATTGAATTTATACTATTGTATACGGGGGCTCCATCAGAGGTGACAGCGGCGCTTCATATGAAGGCAGCAGGACACTTTTCTTGACAACCACAGGTGTTCACCTAAACAACGTAGGAACAGAATAAGAACTTAGGAATAAAATAGTGGGCCAATTCCAACTAACATACTAAGCTTGTAAATAAACTTATGAGGATGTAATTCAAGCAACAAGACTTTGGATTTGTTCTCAAAAACATCAATGTATTTCGGGCCTAACTCTGATTTGTGGGTTCAACCCTCCTGAAAAAGAACGGAAGGTGATTGGGGCCATATGGGATCATCATTCAAAACATGGTGGAAGAAAACAACTTTGAACCGGTTTGAAACCACCAACCAGTCCCGGAAAATCCTGGTTGGGAAGCCACTTAGCACCTGGGACAATCCCCTCCCTAAAACCCTGCGACGTCGTGGGCAGCCCCCACCTAAAGATGGAGGACGTGAGCGACAGTGCGAAGTTGCTCACTTCTCTTCGCGTGGCGCCCGAATTCCTGAGCCAAGAGGCGTCCAAAAACCCAAAAAAGGTGGGCTGCTAGCATCAGAAATGCATAGACTTGCTGGTTTTACCATCCAAAAATGGAATTCAACTAGAAAAATATGGAGATCATATGAGATAATATAGAGGTTTAGTAAGGGCTAACCATCAAGAACCACGTTTAGAAGGACGTTCACCTGAATCATCTATCATTTAGAGGGGTCACCTTGGCGGGGCCTAGGTGAATCGAGGACAGGCTTGCCTGGGACAAGGCGTCCCCGGTGACCCTCCGGCAATTTGGCAAGTCATGGGGCGTGGATTCCAGCGATGTTAAATATACCGGTAAATCACCATGAAATCCCATGAAATCACCAGTAAAGCCCATTGATAACATACCTACATCATGTCTTACATCATCTTAAATCCCATGAAATCACCACTAAAGACCCACCATCTATAGATGATTTTCCCCACCAAAAAAAAGTCACCACCTTGTGGCATCAAGTGGCCAGGGACCCGTTGAATGATGCGCCATGTTATGGTTTAATCATCGACAAATAGGAATATCATGGGGTGCAATGGGATTCTACTGAGGATAAAATAGGATGAAACAAACATATATCATATAATGGGATATGTATAACATGTGGTATATGTAAGCGTGCATCATCAGGCATCATCATCTTCTGCAATTTTTTGCTGTTCCATGTTGAATTCACAAGTGTCTCTCGATCATTTCCGGGGCCAAAGCCACGTTTTTTCTCATGAATTTCGGTTCTTTGCGCCGGTCGAACTAGGTCCATCTTCGCAACCCTAGGATTTCAATCATGTGTATCGATGCATTTCAGGCTATTCCCTAATTGAAGATTTTGCGCTTTGAGAACTGATCCTGACTTGGATGGTCGATCATCATTTTCCGAAAGGGCAATAACCATTTTCAGACACAGCCATTTGGCCTAAAATATCTATAGATATCTACTGTTTACTATAATACCCTGATCCTCACTTGACCAATTAAGTTCGTCCTTTCCCAAGCAACGCCATTCCCGGGCCATTTCCATATGGCTTCTGCGACACCGAGCGACGTGAAGGGCGTGCGTTTCACTGGGAATCGGATCTCAGGCCTTGGATGCGACGAAACAGGGAGACCCTCTGGTAAACTAACATAGCTATGGAAAGCTATGGAAAATGGCCATAGAAATAGATGATTTACCTATCAACAATGCTGACTTATCGTAATTATGTAAGTTTACTGGTAATTTTTAAAGCATGGTCCGTGATGGATTTGACCATGATCAATGGTAGATTTGATCATGATTAATGGGAAATCGACCATCCACATAATGGGATTTAGCTGCAACGTCTGTCCAAATAGTGGATTTATCATTGTGGTACTCGGTATGACCAGGTAAGGAACATCAGGTTGAAGGGTTGTACCATCAACAAATTGAGATACGCAGAATATCCCGTATGCTCCATGCTTCATCACCCTTAGCATTACTGTAACATCATCTAGAAATTGTGATTTCCTGTGATTCCGTAGCGATAGGATCTTGAGACCATCGGTTGAATATCGAAATCATGTTCTCCTGCTGTACACATCCAGCTATCCATTATATCCAATCTATCCATCATATCCAATTTATCCAATCTGTTCAATCTATCAATTCTAGCCAATTATCCATTCTAGCCAATCTATCCAATCTATCTTATCTCATCTCTTCCAATCAGATCTTATCTATGCATCTATCAAACTATCAATCTATCTTATCCACCTACCTGGGACCAAACGTTTCATATCCACATTACGCAGTTGGTGATGGGTAGTGAGACTACTCTCTCTTCCTGGACACCTGGACCTGGCTTAGTATCTTAGACCACGTGGGAATAGTCACCATGGTTGGTTCTCACCCCAAAATGGATCAACATTCTTTCTTCACACCCTATTTTAGCCGCTGTAAAATGTTGACACCTTCTGCTCAACAAAAACTCTACAGCCCATCTTCCGGACCTAAGAAACAAAAGTTCACCATGGCTGTTGGTTCAAGCCCCATTCTGAAGACCTACAACCCCTTGCTGCCCCCTGTTGGGCACCCCATGTTTCGGCCGCAACTTCCACGGCAAAGGGACTCCGTCTCCACTTCCGAGTCGTCAGATTCGACCACCTGTCAGAAGGCTCCGGGGCTAAGATGCAAGGGAGATGGGATGTTCAATGGATTGGTTTAAGGAAAGATCCACAGGAAACCATGGTTTTTACCATCAAATATAGGGGTTTCCCGGACATTTTCCCACCAATCCAATGGGATGTAAAAATTTGGGAAGATCATCTATGGTGATTTCGTGGGAATCTCATGGGGATGTAACTAACAATATTTGATATTTGGCTGCGTCTACAAAGGTGGTCTACTGATTCGTCATGCAGTGGATTTAGGGGTAGCGTGTTGCCAAACAACCCCAAATGTAGCAACAAGATCCAACAAGTATGACTTTATGTTTATTTTGGGGTGATGTAGGACATGTGTTGTTTGTTGGGGAACATTCCTTGTGGTGATTATATGCTACAACCAATACATCATTGTGGGCAACGGTGGATAATGGGCAAAACATGGGGTATCAAACCATCCATGACGAGGATGCATAGATGTGTATATATATATATATAAACATAATTGTATATACAATGCGGCTGTAACAGGGGATGATAGGAATCTATGCCAATCTATACCACCCTGCAAAAAGATAGAAGTTCATAAAATCCCACAAGCCGATGGTGGTCAATTACTTTTCTATATCTATTGGGGTCCTATATTATCATTGCCCTCTGGTAATTTCAATGTTGTCATATGTTATCCGTGGGCCAGTAGGCTCAACAAAAACACACATCGAAAATCCAAGTTTTCATAGACGGTGAATGTGCTCATTCTGGTTATTCTGGCTGTTCTTGTTACCCTCTGGTTATCAAACATGGCTTGCTCCCTAAAAATTATCCATTTAGTTCGACAATTTAGACCATGAACAAACCCCATCCTTATAGCCGATTTCCCAGCTATGTTTGATGACAAAAATAAGAGTACAATCATCTTTTATCACGGTAAAACCACGAATTCTATCCATTTCTGATACTGTGGATGGAAGAAATCCTGCACCAGTTGGTAGATGCTTTATCCTGTTGTAATCCCATGACTGATAGTGTTTCATACGTACAAATAGTTACCAACTGGTGCACTTCCATCCACAGCAAGTATATGGTTATACTTGGATGTGCATCCCGCTTAGGATCCGTGATTTATAATCCACAAACCATATGTCACCCCATTAATCTAAGTGGGGCAATATAATATATATATATATATTTATACATACCATTAATTAATGAAAAGCGTTTTTTTTTTTCCCCCTATCTACATCCCATTTACTAAGTGGGACCCGCACCCCCGCACCCCCAAGTCACAAAACCTTTGAATCTATATGATCTTCCATTGACTATAGTATCTATAGTCATATCCCGCAATAAACCCGAAGTATTTATACAATTTTTCTAGAATAGGTCCACCCATTTTACCCAGCATATGGAGGTTTCCTAAAATAGGGGTACCCCCAAATCATCCATCTTAATAGCATTTTCCATTCTAAACCATCCATTTTTGGGTACCCCCATTTTAGGAAACCCCCATATCTTCGTTGAATCGTATCATGGCCTCGAGGTCCGGCTCGATTTGTGGCACCGCTTCCTCTGGTTCGATGTGGACGATTGGACCCACGCTGGGCGGGGCCTCCTCGGGCACCAGCACCTAACACGGATGGAGGGATGATATTGTGATGATAAGATAGATGTAAGCTACGGAAAAAAAATATACATAAATAATTATACATACATATTATATATATATATATATGTACATTGTATATACACTGTATATATGTGATATGGGCTTGAAAATGGTCGGTTTAACACAGATATGGGGTAAATCATTGGATAAACCCTCTGGTAATTCAACATAGCTGTGGAACATGGCCCATTTATAGATGGTTTACCTATTTAACATGGTCATCGTTCATGGCTATGTTCAATTACCGGTGAGTTTAATCATGGGGATCATCCTTTGAATCATGGTTTGTCTCCGTGGGCTTATAATCTGTTTTATAAATGAGATACCTCCCCAAAGTTAGCACAGACCCTGCCACGAGTTGGGGTTTGCAAGACTACTTTCGACTAAGAATTGGTTATTTTCAGGGTCTATGTTCATTTCTGGGAGGTAACCCCATGATTCGGAGACTTACGATCACCAGGGTTGTTCCCCAGTTTGTAGCCGTCTAAGTGAGGGTATCCTCCATGTACAAAAGTGGAGGTTTCTTATGGTGGACGCCCAAACTCATCCAAAATTAGATTCTTGAAATAGTATTGAAACAACCATGGGTTTAGTGTACAACCCATTTTGAGAATAATGGACTAAATTCAACAAACTTCCCATATCAAATTATCAAACTGTTGACAGTCCTTACAAGGTGGGCCCCCCAATTATGTTGGCCGGTTTATAAACCCATGAATACTATAGTTATATCCTCCATAAACCCAAACGATACTCAAATTATTGTGTAACTCAACTTAGCTATCGCAAACAGGGGCCCCGCCTTGTAGTAAACTAGTTCGTTGTAAGCCGGGTCTTGATATGGTACCCATGTGAGTTTGTCAGAAAATAAATAGGGTATACTCATGTATACTCCCAGAGTCGGCAGGTTAATATTCATTTCCCTTACTATTGAATTGGCTATTTGGTGGCCCATTTTAGACAAACCCAGATCAACCCCCATGTTGGTTACCCATAAATAGACTGAAATAATATTATAAATCATTATAAAATATTGTATATATTCTAACCTATATGTATATATTACAATCAATAAGCATGATGATGATTCTTATTGTCAATTATCGCTATCATTATAAAGTAGTCATAATATCTTAATAACAGATTTACCACTAAAATTGCAATTTGACCCATTTCAAAGTACCAACCACAGAACTGGTTTGACTTCATCACCTTCCCCAATTCAATCAGCTGAGTTCTTCGCCGGGAGCTCGTCTTCCTGCGTTGCGCTTCATCATCAGTTTCGGCAAAAAACCACGTTTTTTGGGGCCCTCAAACGACGGGAAATGGGGTCCAGCAAGAAAATAGGGCATTTATAGTTGATTTGTGCTGGGTGGGTTGGTCGCAGGCTGGTAGCTGTTGGATCTAAGGTGGGTTCTGCAGGATGGGTAAAGAGAAAGCAAGGGAAAAGCCCCTTTTTGCAAGACCAAGTGTGGTTGATTCTTGGGTTTACTACATTGCTAGTTTCCATGTATTAATTTTGCGAAACTCAGGAAATCTCAGGAAAAAATACCCAGCAAATGGGATTACACTTCTCAAATTTTCCTTCAACCAATTCGAAGAATCTACGCATTGGAGGAAAAGGGCTCCAAAGATAGATAAACATAGAAAAACTACCCTCTGGTAAACTAACATAGCTATTGAAAATGGCCATTTATAGTGGATTTTCCCATTAAAATCGTGATTTTCCATAGTTATATGTAAACGTTTACCAGATGGTAATCCAAACTTTTTTGACGTGATTTTTCCATCATTCTCCATCTTCTTGGGGACACCTCTACATGGATTTCCATCGGGATATCGAGCGCAACAATCTGGATGAATCATACAGTCCAGTCGACCGTCTGCCACGAGGTCAGTACAAATTGTCCGGAGAATTGCCATTGAAAATGGCGAGTGAGCCATGTTGTAAGATGTTGTAAGCATGTTTACTTGAAAGATCAGCGAAAATGTCAGTTGGACCAGCAAATTGGTTGTAAAACAAATGACTATACGATACTTTACTATAGGCCTGTGGCCTTCTGCAGCAGGTCATGCAGCCCACCCGGAAGACCATCCGATCTTTTCTGTTTTCTTAAGGTTTCTCTTTCAGTTTCAGCACGAGAGGAAGGTCATGAAAGGACGCCACGTCCAGGGCAGTGTATCTGTCATTCCTTTCCAAGTGACGATTCGCACCAGCCTCAACAAGCGGACAGCATTGAGATTGCCTCGTTTCGCCGCAAGATGCATTGGCGTTGACCCATCAGTTGTAAGGCGATCCATGTCGGCCCCTTATGTCAACCAGAACGCGGAGAATGTCCAGATTGCCCTTCCATAGCTGCCATAGCTGCAGTGGAGCCATCAGCCGCTTTTTGATCGATGGCCCTGGATTCAACTAGAAAACCCAACGATGCCAAGATGATCTTCAGCTGCAAGATGCTTAAAGGTGTTTTCATCCACGGTCAGTCGTTTTCTGCTCCCTGGCCCCAGCTTCAACCAGGAAGCGGACCATCTCCAAATGCCCTTCTTCCGCTGCGCTATGCGGTGTCACGCCATACCCCCAATGGTCAATCTTGGATACCCATGGATACCCCCAGAACTGAAGTAGGTTAGTAGATGTTACCCTCTGGTAAACAAACATAACTATGGAAAATCACCAATTTTTAACGGGTAAATCAACTATTTCTATAGCAATTCTCAATAGCTATGTTAGTTTACCAGAGGGTAGTAGGAACACCATCAACATGGCCAAAATAACTAACCTTACTATGAAAAGCACGCTTTACGACTACCTCGAGAGCAACACAAGCTCATCTTGGCAAACAGCTTCTCAACTTGGGCTGGAATGCTATCCCCATGTTCATCCGCAATCTTATCACATGTATCATACATACATAATCATACATATGTATATAATTATACATATTCATATAGAATATCATCCCCATGTTGGGCAAAGTACTATGACTACAATTCCTAAACTGGAAACAAAGCATCTTGACATGATTTCGAGGCTTTGGCATCTGGAAAACCTCCAGTGTTTGGTCCAGTGATTTCAGGTACTCTCCAGTAAACTAACAGTCTGCTATTGAAAATGGCTATAGAAATTGTGGACTTTCCCATGAAAAATCGTGGATTTTCCATATAGTTCTGTAAACGTTTACCAGAGGGTTCAATGATCTGGCTGTGATTTCAAGCCCCCTTCAGCCGCTGTGATTCCGGATCATCATTCCACGACTTTGCAAAGAAGAGGTTGTCAACCACCGGCCCTGCATGGGGATGCTAAAGACGCCAAATGTTCGGCCAACATGGACAAGTGATTAGTCTCCTTTGGCCTCCAGCAACAACTGCATGGCAGCACCACAAAGCAGGGTGTTGGACAACAACCAGACACAGCATGGCTATGCATTCGCAGATTGAGGTTCAAACGCAAATGCACGGCCAGCAGTATCTGGTGGTTGTCCAACACCCTGGTGCAGCATGGTCAGACTGCCATCCTTGACATTTGGACAGCGAGGGCGTCGCAGAAACTTCTCAAGGGAGAGCAAATTGTTGTTCCGGGCATCTCCGAATCTTCTGCAACATCCGCTGGCCAAAAATCCAGCTTGACCATCTGAATTGTCACTGGAGCAGCTGCGAAAACCTCATCATCAGGGATCTCAGAAGGTTTCCCATCCCAGAAAAGTCTTTGTCGGAACCTGGTGACACTAATCTTTGCTGCCAGAGTTTGTTTGACAGCCTTCGCAGTCTGGCCTTCAACTTCGGGTCCAGAACTGCCGCTGTCTCGCCCAAGGCTAGAAAGCACACACCTCCATGGCTGCACCAAGCTGAAATCCCAAAGATGTACGCCGCGAGTCTGTACCGAAGGGCAAAGCGATGTGGGATTCGCTCCAATGCCGTAGTCACCATCCCATGAACCGACCGAAGTCAAATCATCCCGTTTCGGAGGGAATTTCATAAAACCCTCAACTGGATGGTGTATGGTTTGGGTTTTACCTCAGTATAGCAATGGATATGGGTCAGACTTGGGTACAGCAAAATGGCATCGCCCCGTGAAGTTTGGATCGGCAACCATTCGCATCATGGATAGCAACAATGACAACTTTTTTTTAACCGGGCAGATCCACGAAAAAAAATGGTATAGTACAAGGTGGTGCCCCATAGTTAGCTAAGTTGGTTTATAACTCCAATAACTAGGGTTTATGGTACTTATAACTATGGTTGATGGGGTTTATAAACCAACTTATAACTGTGGGGGCCCACATTGTAACTCCCAACAAGATAGAAAAGCAACATATTTTAGGAGCGGATTTTACATTTCGACCTTTCGGGCGGGTGCTATACCCCAGTCTTTGCACCATCAAACATGTTGTGTTGTTGTGCGTGCCTGGGCTTGAAATACTAGAGCCAGCTGCGGTGAGTGGGGAAGCAAATGTCATGGGCTAAATCTCCGAGATTTTTTCTCCAGAGAACATCTTGAGGAAACCCGGAGTGAAACCTGTGCTGTCCTAAAGATTTTCCCTAGAATAAATCCATTGAACCTCAGATTGAACACGTTTTCAGGGAGTGGTTTCCCTTACAATCTTTGATAGGTCAGCCAGGGAAGCCGTTGATGATATACCATGATATAGCCAGACTCCTGATCCGGCTCACTGGGATGCTTTGTCACCAACCGAGCCGGCACCAAGCCCTCCATGGAATCACTGTGTTACTGGGCCACAGTTTGCCCAAGGATAGCTTCTTGCCAGAAGGAGGTCAGAAAATGAACCAACCTGGAGGTCATGGGTCCTGAAAGAACAACTTCTGGGTAATTTCAAGCCACCAAACTGGATCATCCGCCTTGTTTTACTATCTCGTTTTAAGGGTGGGATGCAGCCGCACCCCATTTTGCAAGCCTGACTTGACAGATTTTAAAGCAAGGGATACGTCTGTCACCAGTCAAGCCATCCGTGGGAAACCGAGAAATCTTATGACATTTTCGTAGCATCCTTCGGGACATCAGAACCACAAAATGGGTTTGCGTTACAATTGGTACTCCCAAAATGACCACAATCTCTAGCCTGGAATCACTGGCTGATCCAGCTCCAAGCTGTTTGTGGTTCAGCCCTTTGGCCTCCTAATAACAAGCAACATATCCATGAAACCTTGAATTTGTGTGTGTGTGTTTTTTCTCAAATTGTTAGGGTGTTCATTAGCTTCCCATGTTTTCTCATTTTCTGAGGAATTAAACACCTTCACTTCACTCTTGTCCCATCTTTTTTCCGTCTTGCAGGCGGAATAGTGGTTTAAAACCCCCGTGGAAACGTCGCTTCTTAAGAGGCCAACGCAGTCATAAGCCCTGCTCCCGTTACTGGCCACTGGGGCCTTTTATCTACCAGTGAAATGGGGGTCATTGGGGCGGGTGTAAGCTTTTGGGTTTTCCGAAGTTATTAGGAACCTGCCATTACATTTCCCATCTAAATAATATAAATGTAATCTAATATATATTTACACACACGTGTTTTCTTGTTTTAGCTGAGCACAACCCCACCCACTTATACTGTAGACAGAAAAGGAACATATCAAGTCTCAAAGTCCATTCTCAAAGTCATCGTCCAAGGTTCTCCCAGATTGACAATCCATATCGCAAGAAGCCGCAGAGTCCTTGCCCGCCAAGATGTCTGCAGCCCTTTGAATGGCCAACGCAACCGCCTCGGTCAAATGGCTGTGGCTCGTGGAGAAAACCCCATGTTTTACCCGTTGCTAATTTGACAGTTCGCTATTGAAAAACACCAATTCTTGTAGGTAAATCATCAAACTAAAATGGCAAGTGTCCATACCAGTAGCTATGTTAAATGAGATGCGGGGTGTGAAGGGAAGTTTGAGCAGAGTGTGGATGGAAATGTGGGATGTGAGGGAGGTGTGAGGGAAAGTGGTAGGGAGAACATGGGGCTGCAGGGCAATGCAATCAAATAACCCATTTAGCAGCTGGCAATATCATTATTCAAGTTCATCTTACATGTCTACCGTATAAACCTCCAAACATTGCGCGCTATTTTTGATCACCATCCACTTAAATTGCTTGACCCTTCTCAAATATCCAATTGCATTGCCTGAATCTTCTCTCACATCCACTTACACATCCACTTACACAGCCCAACCATTCTCACACATTCACTTACACTGCCTAAATCAATGCCAAAAAACTTACAGTTTTCTTACACTTTCTTCTTACACCACTGCCCTCAGTGGTTAGCAGGATTGGTAGTCATAAGTGTATCACTGGATACAAATGAGGGATTTTCATGATTAGATTCGATTCCCAAAAGGTATTGCCGGTCTGGATGAGAGTCTTAGACCCAGAAACACTGAGGGAACGTCTAGATCGACTATTTATTTTTTTGTGTAAAATTAAAAGTAAACCATTCCCAAAATGGGAGTATGTCATTTTGCTCCCGCTTCACTGATAAACCATACAGTACTGTGAACACAATATGTTTCAATGGATGGCTCTCAGAAAGGACCACAAAACCACTCCCATTAAATACTGGTTGGCTTGAAAGGTATTCCTATTACAGCAACAATCCCTATGAAAACCATGGGGTACAACCCACATTTCACAACCAATCAACCATATATTCAACCATCATTTATCAATGATATCGCGTTTCTAGTGCTTCAAGCGGCATAGCTGGTGCTTACATCAACCTACCCTCGGGTAAGTCAACAGTTCGCTATAGAAAATCACCATGAGTAGCTGAATCATCGAACTCCAATGGGGCATGTTCATAGATTTTCCACATCGCTATGTTATCTGTCATTGGATTGGTTTATGGGAAAATTTACAGGAAACCTCTATATTTGATGGTAAAAACCATGGTTTCCTGTAGATTTTCCCTTCAACCAATCCAGTGAATCTGGTGTACAACAACCAACACTGCGGGCTGTCCCCTCAGGTGGCCCCAACAGCCCGCGCGCAAATGGCGTTGGAGCTTTGAGAAGCTTCCTGCAGATGTGAAGCGAGCGTCAGGGCCAACAAGGCTGAGGGCCGGATGTGCTTCAGGGTGGTTTCAATGGATTGGTTAATGGGAAAATTTACAGGAAACCATGGTTTTTACCATCAAATATAGAGGTTTCCTGTAAATTTTCCCTTAAACCAATCCAATGGACGGGACAATCATCTACTTTCATGGAAAAAAAAACAGAGATGTCAATATGTGTCAGTTGCAACTTTATCATCCCCCGAAGTAGGGTTGAGATGATCACATATTTGAAACCGGCAGTTCTGTTTCAGGGTTAGTAACCCACAATGAAGCCCTGTTAATGGGGCTTCTTGAACCACCATTGTTGGGGGGGTAGAGTTGGGGGGCATCAGCCCCTGTGACGTTGACTTCGTAAGCTTCACGGAAAGGGTAAGAGCCTTTGGGGTTACGAAGCTGGAGATTGATTTGAGCTCTCCATTTTGCTGATCATTCCAAGAAGGATCGGGAATAGAAGATGTTGTATTCTGATTGTCTATTGTCTAGATATTCAGATATTGAATAAGGGCACAAAAGGGAATTGGAATGTACATCAATGAGAATGAAGTATATTTACCAACACTAATTGGTACTGGTTTGAAAACAATTCAGTTTGAAGAACACACATTCAGTTCTTGTTTGAAGTTGTTGAGTACAATCAGCCTAACAGGGATGGAATATCACAAATACTCACAACTGCCAACAACATCATTCATCATTGGTAGGTTCCATATCCCCCTAACAGCAGGTAAACGTGGCCTTGAAAGGGCCATTAAGGGGCGGGGCCATCATCGCTCTCCATTTGGGACCAATATGATTCATGATTCCTCTTGATGGTTGCAATCACCAAGACAAAACAAAATCATACCCTCTGGTAAATTGACATAAACCCTGACAGATAGGGCTTAAAAGATTAGTTTCCTCTAAAAATTGGTGATTTTCAGGGTCTATGTCATGTTAATTTACCAGAGAGTAAGCATGATTAAAACATATAAACACCAAGCACACACACACACAATAAGGGTCTGGTGGTTTTAACCCCTCTGAAACATATGATATTTGCCATTGTGAATCATCATCCCAAATTTGGGTTGACTAAAAGAACATACATTTAACACAATGTTGAAACCACCAAACCAAATAAAGTGCATATTTATTCAGTGGATACTTGGGCAGCTGCTGTCACTGATAACTTATATCATATCTAGTACCTTTGAGTGTCCGCAATATGTCCACACTTCCTAGCTGAATCCCCGTGAGTTCCGAAACGCCGCGCTGTTCCTGAAGATTCTCCATACCTAGAGCATCCAAGCCCCGTAATTGTGGTACTTTTGACCTATTTTTATGAGTACAACTGGAGGGTCTAGGTATACAATTATAAGTTACAAAATATAAACTCCAGATTCATTTCTTCATCAGAATTCATGGGTATTGTCATCCCACCATTTCATTTAGGGAGTCTCCAAGTATATACTCAATATAGGAACTTCTTGACCCCTTTGAAAATCGATTAATGACAGCTACGACCATCCCCGAACTTGTAGGATTTTTCCTCGGAATTTCCGCGTCAAATTTCCCAACCTCACCCCCAGCCATCCTCCCCTGCCCTCCCTGCCCTCCTGTTGGGCCAAGATGATGGCAGCTTGCTGCAGAGTATGATGCACTGCCTGGGTTAGGATAGCATCTCTGGGCAAAGTTTGGAGATATCATGGAGATATAATAGTAATATGTATAATAATCATAACGAGAATATGTTTATTTACATTACATTACATTATATAGCAAGTCACAAGAAGATAGAAAAGTAACATTCCAGTAGAAATAGTTTTAAATCACTTTTCTATCTAAAACAGAGAAATGGTAATATATATATATATATGTATATATTCATATATATATATATATATCCATGCAAGGGCCAGTTTCAAAAGGAACATGAGGGAAGGATCCATACGGGATAAACCCGATAAAATACTGTTCTGTTCACATGAAAATAGCTGTCCTTTAGCTGCTAAGTTGATTGATGTCCGCCAAAAATTCTGGATGATTCCCCCCTATTGGCTGATCATCATGGTGCCGTGGACCATGGATAGATCGTAGCATCAATGCTGGCTCAAACCTACGGAAGCCCAGCTTTTGATGAATCTGTCCCTACCCCAAAGCAACCAGAGCAGTTTCTTCCAACGGGAAGATGTTATCGCCATCGGCTGGAACTGAGCACAGGCAACTGTTGGATTTCTATCAGGCGAAGCTTCAGAAAAGACCCTGGAGTTCTCTTCACCAGCAAAGCTTTTCCCCCAAAAACATTAGCAAGTTCCAAATAAACATCATCTTCAAAGGCCCCTCCAACTTCGCAAAGTAACCAAACAATGCATAGTCTGTTCGTACAATTTCGAGTACACGAGGTACATGCTGAGAAACAATATGGTACCGTATAAAACCGTTTTTCTTTGCCAACATGTGCCAACCTCAAATCATACTGGTTTATGACAGGGGTTGTCCCATTCCCCAGAAACTCTGCTGGAATCACCTGAATCACCCAAAGACCAAGCTAGACGCCCCTTGGGCTGAGCATTTTCAACAGAACAATCATCTTCCAAACAACAATGCTTTGGTTCCATATTAGCTTTCGAGAGGGTTGTTTTCTGTCCCAGGTTGTCGGTCGATGTTCAACATTGTCCAACCCCCAAAGAATTTCCAAACCAGCTGCCTTTTTCCTCTGAAGATGTAGGACACCGGCCCATTCCAATGGATTGTCATCATCTTTTTCTGAAAACGGCCATTTTGCAGTCTCAATATCCCTTACTCCTGCAGAAACTCACATGTTTCATATCGTTGGACATTCTTACAAGGTCTTACCCGTAACCTAACCCCCAAAACCATGCCCCAAATACAAGACACTTAGAATGCATTTTCGAACACATATTATATCTTCGTGTGGTGGAATCATCCAGAGGCAAATGATGAGATCGTAGATGTTTTCCTGGCTTTGTCTGAAAATGACGTACCCAAAATTTTCAATCACATCCAATCTCTATGACCTTTGTCTAAGAATCACACCCGACCATCTCCATAAAGATCTCTATGTTTCAAAAGATTGTGATTACCCCAAAATTTATGCGAGTTTCAAACTAGAAATGGAGCTTTTAATGAAGGTCTTCCTGGAAACATCATCTATAAATGGCAACTTTTCCAGAAGGATACCTCCTGATTGATGAACATCATCAGGCGCCCGCACGGCACGTGCCATCTCAAGGGTTGTGGCTTCGGTCTCCTCGCCAGGCTTCAGATGGCCAAATTCATGGGATTTACTGGGACTTCAGCAGCCAAATTCATGGGATTTGGGCCATTTGGGTGTGATTTATAATGATTTACCGGTATAGGATAGCTAAGCTGACACACAGGCTGAACTTGGTCAAGTGTAGGGTTGATGGGGAATGTAACTCCAATGTATGACAATGGGGTGAAACTAAACCAACAAACACAACTGGCGGGCCTCGCCTTTCATATGAGGGCTATATGTTGGGGATTCAAAGTTTGTTTGGGATACTCAATGGTGTTTTTTTTGCTATGGTCAAAATGTTGGGTTGGTCTTCATGATAGGTATTTAATCAGAAACAGTTGGAATGATTTAAAGGATCCATGTTGGGAAAAGAACATTAGAAAAACACACATCTGTGCTACAAATGGACCATTTTTTGGGACGTTCTTTGGATCCAGGGTTGGTTTTGTGCAGGCCTGCTCCCATAGACTCGAAATAACATCGAAATCACTCAATGACTTCTTATCAAAGGATTGGATGAATCATTTCCCAAATGTTGTTATTTTATGTTGTTTTCTTCCAAATTCGGGTACTCACTCCAAATGGAGGTTTCCTGAAATAGGGGTACCCCCAGTTCTCATCCATGCTATTTTTGCATTTTTCATTTTAGACCATCCATCCTGGGGTACCCCCACTGATGGAAACCTCCAAAGAATTACTGCAGTTTCTTCTTTGAACATGACCATTGGCTTGGATTGGCGGGTCCTGATCGGCCTGCTCAGCCTCGGCATGCGATGAAGCTGACTGGCATCTTCAGCCCAGACCAACAAAAATTGGCCGTTCATAGTGGTGAAATCACTATGTTTCATATAATATAGGCCAAGCTATGCCAAAATTAAACAGCATCGATATGTAAACGTAAAGAAGACAAAAACACATTTCAAGTATTAAATACAAACTCTTCAAGAAAACGCCAACCCACCATTTTTTATCAAACAAATTTCATGAACATTCTTTACACCATTCATCCAGCCCCCACACTGGGGACAACTGACGATGATCTCATCAGTCAACTCTTCCACCGCCTCCTGCGGCCCAGCGGAAAATTCATGGAACGCTTGACTATAGCAACTCCAGTATATAGATAGAAAAGTACATATATTCATATATCATCTATATGTAAGATCCTGGATATCCTGGAAGCACTTTTTGGCATCTGTTTTGGGGGTTGCTACAGGTGCAGATGCTCTTTTTTTTCTGCAGTGTTTTTTCTAGACTTGGGGGATCTACTAGCCAAAAGTAGGGTTTGAAGATGTTTTAAGGAACAAAATCGAACCGTTTTCATGTCTTGTGGCTCTTTCAGCAATGGTTTTGGACCCGTATCCATTATCATTTCTTGGTGCTTCCACGTGCTTCCTATTGTCATGTTCAATTGACACGGGGGAATCCAAAACCAAGAAGACTTGGGATGAAGAAGGCACGTGGAGATGAGAATTAGCATGCAACTAAAATAATCTAAAATAGTCCCGTCCCTCTAATATCAAACAACACATAAAAACCACCCATTATATGAACGATATGGTCCAAAATATGTGTAACCCCCTAATGAATTATGGTTTGCGCGGAGGTGTTTAATATTAGGGGTAAGGGATCAAGATGCAACTAAAATACACATTTTCACCACCAGCAATTGTTGAGATATTCATTTTTGCATTCGCAAAGTACGAGTAGTAAACAAGACGGGGATTTGAGTAGTGCCAAACCGGCGAACTGATCCAAGAATTCACCTCGCCAAATTTGGTTCTCTCATCAAAGGTCTTGTAAAACGCCGTTCCGCGAGGTAAAGGTGACTGCAACAGCCTGAAACAGTTGGATTTTTGGGTCTCCCAAATGTAAAAACAATGACGTTACATCAGTATGGCCCAGGCGTTGGTTTCAAATCCAAAAATGACAATTCGCTTCTAAGGGCACTACTCTCCTTGTAATCCATACCCTTTGGGTGGTTTCAACCCGTCCACGAGTACAACTCAAATGGGAGCATCATCCCAAAGTAGGGCAGAAAAAACAAAATAATATAACAAAATAAATGTTTCTGGGCAAATGATAATAATGGCGAAATTTGAGAATTTGGGTGTACATTTAGTCAACTCCTTTGCTCTGGTCTCAGCACCCCCCCCGGGTGCTCCGGTGTCAGCTGGCCAAATGCGGCTGACAGCAAAGCATCAGCCACAGACTGCGGGGCAATCGGGGGCAGCCAATGCCAAGAAACGGTGCTGTCGGGCAATATCCCAGGAAAGGCCATTGAAATCAGGAAAACTCTGATAAATCCTGGGATGCTGGGGTATTCTCAGACGCTGTTTCAAAGCAACAATTCTATTTGGATTCTGATTGGCGTCAAGCTTGTTGCTGTAGTCATGTGATCTACTGACCCTACCAACATACATATATATATATAGATATCAACTACAATGGACATAGAAGTAGTGAACGTATAAAGAGTCATCTCAAGTCATCCTATCAGGAATTACCATGATTTCCATTGATTTCCAACCAATGGACGTCCATGTCTGCCTGTGTCCGCGACAGAAGCGAGCTGAGTTTCGAACGGCTTCGACTCCAAAGGTCGCCGAATAGAAGGATTCCGCCACCGAGGTTGGTGATTCCTCGGTCGATGGTCAACTTGTGTATTGATAGCTGGATAGCTTGGATAGAAACTGATTTTCGTTGGGTAATGTATGGTCATATAATGTCATATACCCTCTGGTAAACCAACACAACTATGGAAAATCACCATTTTTCATGGGAAAATCCTTATACATGGCCATTTTCAATAGCTATGTTAGTTCACCAGAGGGTATATGTCACTTGAGTTGGTCCCAAAGCGAGCTATAGTGCGTTGGGTGTTGCAGATATGGACAGTGAGACAATAGTTTAAAGTTTAAAATGACCCAACATGCATCGCTGTAAGCCGCCATGTCCCCAGGAATTCCTGGTGGGATATTCAAAAAGAGGAGTTTGCTTCAATTCACGTATGAGCATGGAGGATGAAGTAAGGCCTTGTCAAGGGACATGTACGGACATTCAGAAGTGTAATCTAGACAGTGTTCAAAGATTTGAGAATGAAGATCCCCCCCACATCCTCACTAGGAATATGACTAATCCCCCCAACATGAAGTAGATACTCTGAAGACCACCAAATTTTGCAAGTATGGCATAGAGCCTCCATTCGGTACAGGATCTTGGCCTTGTTGACCACTTTGTGTGACACTTGTGTGGGATCACATCACATTTCATAAACATCTCATAATATCTTACAAATATATATATATATATATACATGTATATATATATATATAACCCCCCAAAACATTTACCACTATTTTCAAAGGATTTGACTGGATTCAACTGGTGTAACAGTGTAACCTCTATCTGTTTTGGAGGCGTTCCAAAATCTCATTGGATCCGATGCATCCCAACTGAGGAAAAGCTTCCACGGAGATGGGACGACGAATCAACATGTCCTAGCGAATGGAGCGAATGGAGCGAATGGACTTTGCGAAACGTCACGAAATGAGCCATGAAAAATACCTTGGTTGATTGGTTACCAAAGGGACTTATATTAGTTAGTTTACTGATGACTATGATAAGCCATATGATTGGGACACCTATCAACCAACTAGTACAATGAGATGGGATAGGGGTATTTCTTACGGCTCAAATGACAACAATCATTTTAGGTGGTCTCTGTTCCTTCAGTTCAGAATCATTGGAAATCCCCTATGAATGGAGGTTCTAATGGAAAAATCATCTATAAATAGTGGATTTTCCATTGCCGCCATTGCCATCTTTGATTACCAGAGGGTAGGTGGTCACTGTTCCGGCGGTTCAATATCTATGATTTTAGCCACAAAATACCAGATTGAAGTCAAATGGGTGAGTTGATCCAACCAACGTTGCATTTCTGACTCGAGCAAAGATGGTGGTCGAACAAGTCCTTGATTTCTAGATGTATACATCCCCAACCGTAAAATCAAACATGGCACGGGACATGGCAATTTGAAATCCCTTACAAATGGAGGTCTATAACTAAGTGGGAAAATCATCTAAAAATTGGTGATTTTCCATTGCCATGTTTGATTGCCAGATCTACAAGAAATCATGGTTTAACATGAGTTTAACCGTTTAACCAACCAAATCCAGAGTTTCCTCTAAACACATCTAATTTTTCCATAGCTTTCCCATCAATTCTTGCAAAGAACTTATTTCTGTTTTCCCTGGCGGTGATATGAAAAGGCCAGGAACCCTAAGACGCGAACGCCTTCACGTGGTGGTGGTTAAGCCGATCTACAATGAGGGATATGTAGCAGGGAAGTTTGGATCTCGTAAACTTGCGAGGAGTGAAATCCCTTTGTATTGATCTCACAAATCCGAAATCTACGTATTTTTGGGATGATGTTCTGCATAACAATCGTTTTAGGTGGTCACTGTTCCGTCGCTAACACATTTATGATTTTAGCCAAATATGTGTGTATAAATGTATATATACAATTGTATATAATTGTATATACTGCATACATATGTAAGGACTGCCCACCTATGCAAGTGATCCTCCCAACAAAATTGGTGAAATAATATGAAATACTTGAATCCAATTGATGCTGATGGAAATGCTCCATTTCTTTTGGATTGGATTACAATTTTGGCCCTGTGGCATGTCATAAAACATGACTACAAAATCACCTGGCAAGGGTAGCATCTCAAGTCACTTTACATTAGTTTGTGACAATGCTACTGGGATGTACTCGCTGGCAATTGAACATAGCTATGATGGAACATCACCATTTTTTTAATGGAACTACATGGGCCATGGCTTCCATAGCTGGTAATTTACCACCAGGTATGTCCAACCTTCATACGATCCATAGGTCCATCATATCACTTGGTCCCATGACTATCATGAATGCTCAGAGGTTGCACCCTAGTATCCTGTCCTCTAGAGGTATTCCAGGTAGGATGAAAACAATCAGAAGCACATGCCACCAACCAATCAGATTTATAAAAAAATATCATTCTTATTGTCAACGGAGTGGTTAAAGGGAAAATCTGCAGGAAAGCAATGGATTTTACCACCAATTACGGGGTTTTCCGGTAGATTTTCCCCTACATCAATCCAATGATATTGGGATACAAATAAGCCAAACCATAGCCACCATAGCTCCACCACAGTCACCCGACATTCCCATTATGTCCCCACTGGTTGGTTTTGTAACTGCTAGCAAATCCATCATTTCTATATTTATATAATCTTTTTGTATCTTTTTAAGGCTCATGTGGCTCGGTCAGTTGAGTTTCTTCCTATGATGCACAGTTCTGATGGATCTCTCGCTCGACTCGAAGTACTTGCGTCAGCAGAAGCCACCAAAACGTTCGACATTGGGATGTTGCAGGTACCCGCATGTCGCATGTGCACACAGCAACACGCGGGACATGTTCCTTCAGATTTTCTCCGCTCAAGAAGCACAAGCTCAGCTACCCGAGGACTAAGTAGCCAACAAAATGCTGCTTTGCATCCCAATGCTCCTCATGCAAATCACTTTGGTTAAACTGATATAACAAATCCCAAATGCCCATGTAAATAGGTCACCTTGTTGAGGGTACCCTCTGGTACTCAAACGTGGCTTGCTGGAAAATCCTCAAGCAATAGTTCCATGATTTTCCCAGCTATTAACCTCAATTTAAAATTTTAGATAGGATGCTTATGGATTTTTCCTGTTTCAACCATTTTGAACCTACATTTTCCAGCCAGCCACGTTTGCTTTTCCACCACGAATCGTGGTAGATCAAATTGTTGGGGAACACCACCACCTCGGTCACGCCGACGCCTCGGTGAAAGACATGAGCCAGGTACCCACCGAGGGCATCGTCTCAAAGGACTCCTGCGCCTGGAGGTGACTGGCCGGCGACTGGTGACCGCCACTGAGGCCAGATTTCGCCACGAAAAAATGGGGGATTTCTCCGTTTCAATGGATTGGTTAAAGGAACAATTTTACAGGAAAGCATGGATTTTCCCATGAAATATAGAGGTTTCCTGTAAATTGTCCCATTAATTAACCAATTGAAACAGAGAAAAATGGTGATCTACTGGGAATGTGATGGGAAGACCCTCCGGTAATTGGAAATAGCTATGGAAAATCACCAGCAAAGTGATATTTAAATAATCATGAATCATCTTTAAATAAGTCATTTTCCATAGGTATGTGCAATAACCAAAAGGTAAATCATCGAAGTAAATGAGCCGTCTGGCTTCCATAGCAAACTATGAAATTGACAGAGGAATGTGTATCTGAGAAAACAACCTCACGTCTGACCAAGCTTGTTCAACCATACCCTTTGTCTGGAGAACTTGATGTCGATGAACTCAAAGAACTTCCCTCGCTTGACACCTCCTCCAGATGTTCTTGAAGATCTCTGAATTCGTTTTGGAGTCGCAGAACTGGCTCATGCTTCATCTCCGCCTCATGCTTCTGATCTCTAGCCTGGCTGGATTTCTGGATCGCCTCGTTAAGGCTAGAGATTGTAGTTCCCTGTTTTTGTTGTTCCGCGCCTGCTCCTCCTTTCACTCCACCGAAAGCTACCACCTCGCCATCCTCGATTCATGGGTAGATCGCAAAATCCCACTACATTTCATCAGCCGTGGCTGGGAGTTTGATTAGTCTTGCATGAGATCACCTTAAGAAACATGTACAGATTCTTCAGCAAAATGGTAATGTGGAGAAGCAAAATAGGAGGAACGTGTACGAAGCAAGAACTCCAGTAGCATGTGTTTGTAAGCGATACCTCGAAGCGTTTGAGAGTTTTCAAATCACTGCCGCCAAAACAAATAGATATACTACATTGCCATTAGCAACCATCTCCAGAGAACCCCTGCGTTCTAGGATTGTTCCAGTACTTTGACCCGGCTAAGCGTTTCCGGACCGATCACCCCTACTGCTCAATCTCCCTGTCTGTGTCTATGCTCGGATATCTTCGGACTTTTTTTCCTGGGGTTTTCCCACTGGTTCCCCGAAATCTGGTGAAAAACATCGGAGCTTTTCCCACGAAACTGGCCTCAACGGGCTCTTCCACCTCGGGTTCTTCTTCCTGACCTTCACCTCAACTGGCCGAAAACTTGGGGCTTTTTGGTAAGAAAAAACACATACCTTTACCCTGATGTAGCCACGAAAGTATAGGCAAACGATGGTAAACGTACCAAAGTTGTGGGCTAATGATGGTAAATGCCAATTTCGATGGGTAAATTGAGGGGGCATCGGCATTTGGTACCTTGGTTGATGAAAATACGGGCAAATTTCAATCCTTCCCAAGCCTGAGGATGTTTGATGCCATTTGAGGCTTGATTTCCCATAATCCCAATCATCACATATGGTGAGGTGAGGGAGTGAGGTTCTGACACAAAGAAAATCCAGATCAAAACCAACCTGCCAGCCGTTTAAGTGAACTCCCCAAAGCATGAAAGAATCAATGCCGAACCTCACATCTGAAGCTTCAAAACACATCCATGGATTTTGTCCCGAAAATTCTTCACTAGAAAGCCATGGCTGCCAGAAAATATGGACGGATTCATGCAGATTGGAGAAACCATATGAGCAATGTTCAAAATCCCTCTGTCATTCCATGAAAAATCATCTTAGATCCTGGTTGGTTTAGAATGGGATTGTTCCTGGATTATGAAGAAAAATCCCCAAGAGCTAACGGGCTTCGTTTCATCCCCCAACTAATCATCAACCAGGGGTAGATCGCAGCCACTGGGCTTTCCGGCTCTGGTGTTTGTCTTTCTTATCCTGACGCAGGTGGATCTGGGAACCCGTTCACCCATGGTCCATCCCCTTTGTTTTCACGGCAAAAAAACGCTGGGAATTATGGATGTTCATTTCCCCCCCACAAAATATGATCTTACTAACAAGTTATATAAAGGCTATAACATGATATAACATGATATAACAGGCTTGATCCACCGCAAAGTCGGGGGTTGTTATCCCAAAAAGGGCTTGAACTGAAACCATCTTGTGAGACAGCAACAATCCACCAGGGTGGTTGTTTCATCTCCTCGGACACGCAACTTGCAGTACTATGGAGAGTCGCTGAATTATGGGTGTTGTCAAAAAAGAACGTTGGTACTTTCAGTGATGAATAATGATGAATTCTCAGTGGGACAAGTAAAGCCACCATAGATACCACGCGCACATACCATCCAACACACACATACATGCACAATGCACCGCAATATCACACAGCTTTGATGTTCCTGAGAGACGCAAAACCATGAAACACAGCAAAAAACACGACGTTTCATGACATCTTTGCGACCCCAACTAGAAAAAAAAACAGCAAAGTAGGACGGAATCCCATGGAATCCCCAGCTGTAACTTGGAAAGCTGGTCCATTGTTGGGACCCAGAATTTCTGGGGCAACTTGTCGACGTTGCCAGTGGCACCTTCTTCTTCTTGTCCTTCTTCTTTTTCTTGCCATCCTGCGATGCAAAAAAATCTGTTGTCTATGGTTCATTCATCTACAAAGGGTGTCAAGTATACAGCATATTCCGTTTCCATGTGTGACGCTGCAATAGGCAGCTATGTTGGCCCGTTCCATCATGATCTGCTTGCCAAATACTACACCGGGACAAACGTTTTTCCCCACAACCCTTTCCCCTTAGACTTCTACAACCATCATGCTTGTTGCGGACCATGGATCACTTCTGCAACCTTCAAAAAAAAAATGATGTAAAACGTACCATAAATTCGATCCACCACACAGTCCACACGAAATAAGCCTGGAAATCTGATCCGCATCATGATATCGTATTTTGTGGTGCAATTGACGGGAAACAAACTGTCTTCCTCCTGATGTATGCGAACATTTCAGATGCTAAACAGATTAGAATATAGCAACATACACTATCACCAAAAAGTATTCACTCAACATTATTCCCTATGGATCCAAGTACCTTCTTAGGAAGTATGACTGGGGTATGATTTAGGGGGTTAAGTACCTCAGACAGTGGGAATGGATCCATAGGGATTGATTGATACTCGCCGATATTGATGCATGGTACGTCCCATGCATCGAACGTTTACTGCGATCACAACTTCTGCCAACACACGCCAGGGCCTCATCCTCCTCACCTGGCATCGCTGCCATCATCGAAATATACGTGGCTCACCTAATGGGATACTTCGATGATTCGTTTTAGTGTAGGTTGGATGTTTTGTTTCAACATGGAATTATTAGTCTTAATGTGTTTGAATATATGGATTGGCTTTATATAATGGGATCAGCCATATTTTTTGGGGGGATAGTCCGTATATCATCCATATACAGAAAATAATCCAAGCGAATTGGGGGATTTCATGGGACTTCATCTAATCCCCAAATAGAACGGTGAAAAAAACCACGATTTCAGTGAGACATTGACCGACTTCGCCGACTTCTTGGGGCTGACCTTGGAGAAAATCCAAGCCGATTGCGGGATAAATACTGCGTCATCTGGGTCAAGACGTATATTAGTAATTCACACTTCATGAACCAAAAGGGATGTGTAGCATTGTATGAACAGTATTCAACAACCTGAATATGTTTTTTAATGAAAACTATAATTTAAGCATATGCAGATCGAACAAAAAGCATGCTGATTTCAACAAGAGTGGCAAGTAAACCAAGCAATGCACACTAGCCAGAATCGGGACTCCTGAAGTTACTCCGTTCAAAATAAAACAAGGAAATGGTACCCTCTGGTAATTAAACGTAGCTATTGAAAATGGCAATTTATAGTGGATTTTCCCATTAATAGCATGGTGATTTTCCATAGCTATGTAAACGTTTACCAGAGGGTAAGCAAAAAAAAGGACTGACACATGTCATTCTTTAAACAAATGCAGGTCATTGGCATAATCGGTTGATCAAAGACATCCAAACGACGTCCAAGTGGACTTTGTTCCCTACAATCCACCCGTCTTCTTCTGTAAATCCACTGGTTTATCACAATTTTCTTCATGAACAGGCCACCATTTATAGAGGGGGTACCAGTATACAGTATACTCATGTTCAGAGAAATCCAAAGTATACCAAATTCATATTGTTGGTTACATATTCCATGACATCCCAAAATATGATAACGTGTCATAAACTGTCAACTTTCAGACACTTTCTGTTTGAAGCTCCCACCACAAACACGCCTTTCTTATCCTTCTTGTCCTGAACACAGCTTCAACTGGGTGGGCCAAAGATGCGATATGATGCGATTTCACTACTCATGTGGTAAACTCAAGAATAAACCTCTATGGGGGATGGTTTATTAATGTTTATTATTGGGTAACTAACCACATTATTCGCGACCGCCAATTTTTCTTTCAACCTTTGAAAGCCAGTTGCAACTCAGAGGGCCAGGAATTTGCCACCCAGACTTCTTCGCTGCTGCTCCATCTCGAGTATGGGCACCAAACCCTCCAATATGGATTCAACATATGATGTTGTATCCCTATACTCTGTACATCCTTACATTAATTCCTTAGTAAGTCGAAAAGTTGCCAGAAGATGTCCATCCTGCCAGTCATCAGGAATTAATGTTTTCCCAACTTTCAACCAGCTAATGAATCAACACAAATGTGGCTTTGTCCAGAACTGAGGTATAATGGCAGACCCCAAAATTTGTTGTTTCCGTAGCGAAAATGACTTCTAAAACATGTTTTTCTAGAAGTTTATTGGACAAAGAGCTATCTTTTGTATTCATCTTGCGAGTTGGCCCACCTTCCCCCCACGTTGGATGGTTGAAAACCAAAACCGAACCATACCATCGGCGCTTGCATGAGATTTCTGCGTCCTTCTTCTTTTTGTCTTTGTCTTTATCCTTCTTCTTCTTCTCCTGCCCAGCTGCAGCAATGCTTTCAAGTCATTTTGTGCAAATTGGTTGGTGCTTAAGCCACCACTAGCCACCAAAACATGAAGACATCTTCAAGTACCAAACTGTTGTGGTTTCAATCCTACCGAAAATACGGGTCATGCGGCAGTTTCATCCTGTATATACTTGTGTGGCTCACCCCTGTTGGCAAGTGGCCAACAGCTCACCCCAGTTACAACTGGACTTTCTCACCAAGGACACCTAGTCAACCATTAGAAGTTGGGAAAACGTCCCAGGAAAATGGGCATGTTGCACGCAAATGATATGTAGTGGTCCGTGATAAATATAGAACCACTAGGTGGGGCTTTGTGTCAAAACCCTGGCACCCGAGGTACCCTAAAACATCTGGTTAATGGATGTGTGTTCCCCAAAATATGGCAATAATGGATTTTGGATGATTTTGGCCCATCCCCATGTCAGAATAGATATGTTGATGCTGATCCTCTTTTGTTGATCCCATTGACGGGAATGATTCTACCTGAAGTCCACCCCGCCTCCTTACTATCCCGCCTGGGCCATGAAAGTCGAGAAACAACCATTGGGTGTTGCTTTATGGATCTTTTCAGGTTTATATTTGGGGGATATGAATCAAGAAAAAGCGGGGGAATCAAACTTCAAGTGGGAATAGAAGCCACAAGCGATGGTTGGTTGATGATGACTTGATTGAAGCATGGTTGATACACAGTGATTTGACTATTCACGTTGGTCAGCATTCAACAACCCCAACAACAGGCTGGTGGGCTGGAGAATGGCCCACGTTCAATGAACAAAATCATCTACCTGAGGAACGATCGAAACCACCAAACGAATAGTAGTTTACAATCGCAATATTGTATATACTTCATACACTTAACTGTTGTATCGTAAATTGCCTCTTGTAATTTCAGAAATCATACAGTGTACAGTTTGCACCATATGACATATCGGTCTGGTCATCGCACCCCAGCAATGCGATGGGTCTACTGGTGCCATGGACTGATGAAAAACCACGGGGGCCACTCGTAGAATCTTGAGGAATATCCTCAAAATCAACACAAATATCATGAAAGACCATCTGGCAATCAACATAGCTATAGAAAATCACTTTTTTCACTACTTAGGTAGCACATCTGCAATGAAAGGGCCTTAAATTTCCAGAGAGACTGAAATAGGACAACAGTTGTGAGTGCCAAGAGCGTAAATTCACGATTGAAACCACTTGTTTGTAGATGCGTGCTACTTAAAAGCCATGTGTTTTGCAAACTAAACTCACATGTTTTTCTGTTGCCCAGAACCCAATCTCATGACAGAAAATGTCCATTTTCGAAGAAACCGTGCCACTTTTCTCGTGCCGAGTTTCTTGGGATCCAATAGGCGAGTGCTGTCCATGTCACGGTCAATCTCCCGGCGTTCCACCGAGGTATCTTTGCCTTGGCATCGGTGGACCTTTTGTGCTGGGTTCGGTCAAGGCCAAGAAACATGCGGGCCGGGCTACTCTCTGGTTATCTATAGCATAGCTATGGTATATAGATGGCCCATAGAAAAAGGATGATTTACGATGATTCACCGACTAACCTATTACACGTGGTTTATCTACTATGTTATGTCAGTTAAACCATTAGTTACCTTTTGAGCAAACAAGGTGATTTTTTCGAACAAAGGCTGGGGATGGTTGGGGTTTTAATAACAAGTGGACAATAAGTCGGGGCCAGGGCAAGACTTAAAGAGTTGTTACTGTTCAAATGAAAAAAAAAAAACATGCTTGTGTTTCAACCAACAATCAAAGGACATTTAATTGACCACAAGAAGGGCTTCATCATGCTTCATTTTTAAAACACATAGTTAAAACATCTCGGGCAAACCTAACACAAACTGGCTTTTAGCCAGCACAAATTGAAGCTTTAAGCAACAACAATGATGTGTTCAACAAGAAGCGTCATGATACGACCTGTCTTTGGTCAATATAGGGATTCTCATAATGGATGATGATAATCTCTAGTAAATTAGGTAGTAAAATCCCCTAAGCCTATACTCATCAACCAACAGGGGTTTTGGACACTGTTCAGATGATGTTCTACATAGTCATGTCCTCATAGAGCCCCATTGCATCCCATTGCCATGTCTGGCAGCGGTTCAACAACAACCAACCACATTCCATCATATTCCCCCAAGCCACTATGAGTTTCAATACAGATTGTGGTCTAATTTGGAAGATTTGGGGTACCCCCCCCATTTCAAGAAACCTCTACAGTATATCAAAGACTCCCCAGTCTCACCCTGTTGACCAAACCTCGCACTTTGTTCCTTCAATTTCAACGGCTAGAATGGTTCAATCTTGGGACTTTCCGTCGGGGCGAGTCTGCCTGGAACTCAGACAAATAGCGAACAACCCTCTCATGGCCAGACAAAGATGCTTGATCCATAGCAGTCTTTTCGAAGATGTCGACAGCATGAGGACTGGCACCAGACTCCACCAGACTTTCGACCGTTTTCAAAAAGCCACTTTGAGCTGCAGTTATCAAAGGCGTTGCACCCCACTCGTTGGTCATCTCTTTGTCACAACCCAGTTCAACTAGAAAGCGGACCATGTCCGCTCAGAGCCATATTTAACTGTCCCAATCAAGTCGTTCCTGGTCAGGAGCTCATCCTTGCTGGCTCACTTCTCCACAAAGAAAGCGGGCAATGTCGACATGGTCGCAGAAATATGCAAGGGTCAATGGGGTATGCCCATTGGCATCAACCATTTTTTTCTGTGCACCATTGTGAACCAGAAAACGGACTGCCTCAAGGTGCCCAGACTCAGCTGCTGCATGCAAGGGGCCCATCTTAAATTCTGTCGATTGTGCATCTATCTCTGCACCTGACTCCACCAACAGCCGCATGGGCTCAACATGTCCATGTTCTGCTGCATGGTGCAAAGGTGTCTTGTCCAAACTATCTCTTATGTTCGGACTTCGCGGGCACTTCAGCAACCGTTCAAGGCCAACTGCATCATCCTCCTTTGCTGCCAGTATCATACGTTCGTCTTCTTCTGCATCTGGCGGGCAAAACTCCAAGACCACCAGCTGGACCTTTGCAGGCACGGAGGCAAAAACCTCATCATCTCGGATCTCAACAGCGTCACCTTCCAAAAAGAGCCTTTGTCTGAATCTGGTGACGCCAATCTCAGCTGCCAAGGCTTGCTTCACCGCCTTCGCGGATTTTCCTTCGAACTCAGCAGCCTCAAGCAGGGCAACTTTTTCGCCCGATGCTAGGAAACACACCTCCATTGCTGGCTGTATTGAAATATTAAAAACTTAAAACATCTTAAAACTCAACACTAGCGAAAGTGTACTTAAAGTGTACCAGTTTCGGATATGAAACCGAACCTTTCGATGGGGTATGCTACATGCTACATGCCAGTTTGAATGCTCACACGATGTTTTTACCTATGTTTTTTGTTTCATGACTTAAACATCTGCGTTGCTTCTGGATCCAGGGCGGCCGCGGACTCAGCATCAGGCAGCATGACTATCACTATGTGATACTATATGGGTGTGTCTGAAATTGGGGCCTAAACATCCCCCAGCAATTGCCATTGAAAAAAAACAACAAAATCATGACAGATGATGAACAAAAATCATGTTGTAATTGGTGATGTCATCACATCAAGTGTATCAAAAATCTTCTAAGGTCTGTGTTTTCCCATGGTTTTTCCCATGTTTTTTCCAAAAAAAAAAGGCCGGCCAAGGTGCCCGGTGAGGTCCTCCGGTCCTGGCAGGGCCACAAAAATTGGCTTGGATGATCCCCAAAAAGTGACCCAAAAAAGAAAGAACGTTGGTAAAATCACCCCATGATTTATAGTAGCTAACTGTTGTATCTTTTTGTGGGATTGCTATAGTGTATTTAATGAATGATTTATGATGATTAAGGACGATTTAGCTACCAGAGGGTTATATACATGTCTATTATATATATATATATATGTATTGTATATACATATATATATATATATGTATATATATATATATGTATATATATATATATGTATATATTATATATATATATATGTATATATATGTATATATATATATATGTATATATATATATGTATATATATATATGTATATATATATATATGTATGTATATATATGTATATATATATATATATATTACATATATATATATACCCCATGGATATAGCTGTACCTTCTGAAGAAGTATTTGGAGGTATGATTTATGTGAAATACCTTCTCAGACAGTGGGAATGGATCCATAGGGATGTGTTGATTGATGTGTCTATATGTTAAGTTCATGGGCGATAATTTAATCCCATATCATTCCATGTATTATGTAGTTCTTAAACAAAGATGCCCTCCGGTAATCAAACGTGGCAATTGGAAAATCCCCGAACTAAATGGAGCTTTCAATGAGAAAATCATCTGTAAATGGGTGATTTTCCATTGCCACCTTTTGATTACCAGAGGGTAAACTTAGCAAAAAAAAAAAAAAGAAACCATGGTTTGGACCACCATCTCTCACCATCCAGTCCCAAAGGCGCCTTCTTCCCTTCGGCACTTCGCGCACGCAGCACGGGACGTGGCTTGGGTCTCGAGGCTCCCACTTTGGGCAGCGACACGGTGCCTGGCTGGACTTCAGGTGGGGTTTGTTGTAAAAAAAGGGACCCCCAAACTCCAAGAAGTTTATATATATATATATATGTATGTATATTATATGTATATATATATATGATCATATACTCATAGTGATCATGATTTATCATGATTTATCATATTGACATGGTAAGTACATGGCATTTTTTGGGCTATCCCCATATCCCAAAAAATCCTGGACGCAAGTTCTGATATATCTGCCAGTGGAGAGATTGCACCCATGGCCCCATTGACCCATGTGATCACATCTGTTGCAATGATGCATATTAGACATACGTAACATATAGTATGATATCTGACATATGCATAATATATGCCGATTGATATTGGTTAACTTATGTCGGTTCTGCTGAAATAACTATATGCATAAATATGCAACTGAAGTGCATGCATACATACATATATATGATATTATGTGTGCTATATAATCTGTCTACATATATATATATATGAATATTCTTATATAATTACCAACCAAATGACCTGGCAACCCCCATTTCAAGTTCATCCAAGTGGCGATTCATCTCTCGGATACCTTGCGCAGGACCCAACTTCCGACTGTGCTCCTGAGCTCCGATTGTGCTCGGCACTGAAATCTTTACTGAGACGCAGCCGAGACGCACCCTCTGATAATCAATCATTGGATTGGTTTAAGGGAAAATTTTAACCGGAAACCATGGATTTTCCCATGAAATATGGGGTTTTCCGGTTTCAATTTTCCCACTAACCAATCCATTGAATCAAACATGGCAGGCAACTGGAAATCCACTATCTCTAAATGGAGGTTTTGATGGGAAGATCAACTATAAAATGGGTGATTTTCCATTGCCACCTTTTGATCACCTGAGTGCACCACCCAAATCACTCAGTCTTGTAGTTACTGTGAAATAATACATGAAGCATATGGGATGGGTTTATGGGCTAACTCTGATTACACCGGATTGTCATATTTACTAGAATTGTCTGTCTCATTAGAGTATCAATCATGTTATGACAAACTTGAGGGGTACGTGCTTGGACCTCAGACCAACGGCGATTTCACATATGGGGTTTTCCTAAAATGGAGGTGTCCAAAAATGGTTGGTTTATAATGGAAAATCCTATTAAAATGGATGATTTGGGGGTACCCCTATTTTAGGAAACCTCCATATCAAATTCTGGGCTTTTTTTGGCCAGTGCTGCAAAATCAAGTTTACTGCAAGCTGATTTGTCACGATCTCGAACATGATTGTCATACACAAATGATAACAATTCAATCAGTTTCATCCCACAATACTGTCCTTTTCGCTTGTTTGAAAGGTTAATGTGGATCTTCCCAAGCTCAGAAAACAATAGATTTGAATCATGCATTCCTGTCATGTCCCAGTGAGGTCGTTCCACCTGCCCCAACCCGCGACCCCTGCCCTGTCCTTGAGGATTTTACCTGGGAAAGAGGTCCGGTTCCGGCAACATATTTGGTGTTTCGTGCTACTTAGTATGTGAGTTACCCTCCAGAAAACTAATGTGGGTAAAACAATAATAAACCATCCATTTTGGAATGGTTTATACCACCTATTTATGGTGATTTGGGGGATTATTGTTTTTTGTTTTACCCACATTAAAAAAAGAGAGCATGAACACTTGGGGAACACCAGCGTTTGTAGGTCGCTTTCCAAGGGAAACAATATGGGTTTTGCATAGCTGTCCAGTGTCTACCTCAATTATACACACACTTGACATCACTTGACCCCCGTGATTTTGTTGGCAAGCGAAAATCATACCAGAGAATACCAACACTTTAAACATCTTTAAACTAATCATAGACCACCCTAATAGACTCTGGATTATCATGAATTATCATGAACTTCTCAGCATTTCTCCCGATGACTGGTCGCCACCAAGGTGCTGTAGGACCTGACCCAATCCGCTTTCTCAATGGACAGGTCCAGTACCCGCAGCGCCGACCAGGCCGGTGACATGGCGTCCATCTTCTCCCGCAGCTGGTAGGGCGGGCCCACCGCCACCGTGCCCACCCTGCGTTCACAACGGGGAAACGGTGGACGGTGCCGGGAAACGTGGGAAAACGTGGGGAAAAGGTGGGGAAAACGTAGGAACAATCGATAAAACTGAGGGAAAGGCTGGGGAAAGTTCTGAAAATTTGGAGAACATCTGAAAAAACCATGGGGAAAATCCAAGGAAAACTGAAGAAACATGTAAACAATGTCGGGTTGAACGTTATATTCTTGGAGATATTGGGTGCCCTATTGATGTTCAGCAATTAAACACGAGATTGTAGCTAGAACTAGAACGATGATTTGTTTGGTACGAGTAAATACTAGAGAGTTCTGCAACGCAAGCGGAAGATTAAACCACCCAACAATGCGTAGATTAGCAAGAACAACAGAAGCATTTGACCAACAAGAAACCAATACAGGAGACTTGCAGCTTTTGAACCATGGGCAGATTGGTGGTAGCAAGTTTCACCCCTAAACAACCAATCCATCATGCAGTTCGGAAACTCTTGGCTCCTTGACTCCACATTTAACCTGGCAGCCTGGCAGACCCGGCAGAATTCCCATGGATTTCCGGACACACTCATATCATATATTGTTCGTTTAGATATTGCCTTCCCGTTATATCCCTATCATACTTTAGGTGTTCCTACCCCAAAGTTGTCTTACTATTTCTGAATTCACAGCCCCATGATGCTGGGGATTTTCCCACATGTTCCAACCAACTCCACAAAAGTCCACAAAAAAAACGGAAAATCTCCCCCCGGATCATTGGATTGGTTTAAGGGAAAATTTACAGGAAACCCCTATATTTGATGGGAAAATCCATGGTTTCCTGTAAATTTTCCCATTAACCAATCCATTGACCCCTGGATCCAGGCGGATGCACCTGTACGCATGGCGCACATAGCAAGGCGTGTGCAGATCGTCGGTGGATTGTTTCCCCACGAGCGCCGGAAGGCGCGGGTTGTCCTTCCATCTTGGTCCTCAGGGCCCGAGCTCGGATGGCAGATCTGAGATATTAACCTTAGATATTAAGTACTACTATTAAATGACTATTAGATATATATATATATATAATATACATATATATATATATATACACACGTAATACAATAGTAATATAGTCATTTAATATCATTTAATAGTAATTGAGAATTGGATAATTGGATTTATATAATTGGTAGTTAGTTAATTGGTATTTAGAAATAGTAGATGGACCGTCTCCACCAGGACACGGCCGCCATCCTACGCTCCATCATTGCAATGGACCCGGGAGGCCCCAATGTCTCACAGGCTTTAACTCAATGGATTGGTGAATGGGAAAATTTAAACCGGAAACCCCTATATTTCATTCGAAAATCCATGGTTTCCTGTAGATTTTCCCTTAAACCAATCCAATGATTAACATTGATTAACCATTCTCTCAAAACATCTTCATATCTTCCCATGTTTTTCCCCCACCCCCCAAATGTTTGTTTCACGCGCTTCAACCATTTATTCAAATGATCTTCACATCTTGTCATGGGGAAAAAAACAACATATGGGTTTGTCTTCAAACAGGTGATCCCGCATTTTTGCCCCACAACTCCCCAGGGGTTTATCAAAGATCCAGCCGACCAGGGCGAGTCTCTCAGACCGGTTCCACTCATGCCTGCGAGTGATGGTGACTTTGTCATTGGTTGATGGGGATCATGAGGAAATGGCGACTGATGCTGTGCAGGGATAGATCATGGGATTCACCGTCGAACATCTCCAAGTTTTTTTGTAAACTTGGGTCAGTGGTTTAGGTAATAATCATATATACTTATATGATCCATGAATTATATACTCCTCAACCAATTGAGTTTTCCGCAGCTCTTCAAATGCCGGACTGGGTGGTGGTTGAGCCATCCCAAAAAAACATCAAACGGATCATCATGCCATTGGATCAAAGATAAAAACACAAATGATAACATATAGAGGTTTCCTAAAATGGGGGTACCCCCAAATCATCCATTTCAGTCGGATTTTCCATTATAAACCATCCTTTTTTGGGTACCTCCATTTGAGAAAACCCCCATATAATAACCAAATCAGCAATCAGTTTGTTGAGCATTACCAACATAAACACATGGCACACGGACACCTGAGGATTTCACCAACGCGACAGCAATACCAAGACTACTTTTGCAAGTACGTTACTAAAACATACTAAAACAACAACCAGAAACAAAAGTAAATTACTTCATGGTAGAGATGAGATTCCCTCAATGACCTTGTTCTATCCCATCTCCATTATATATGTACCCATACTTCACGGTCTTTTTCAATCGATTTTCTTTGAAAATTAATGTAATTCACCGACCTGAACTAAGGTCATTTTGGGGGATTTCCCTACTACCCTCTGGTAAACTAACATAGCTATTGAACATGGACCATTTATAGATGATTTACCTATTAGAAATGGTGATTTTCCATAGTTGTGTTAGTTTACCAGAGGGTAACCATGTATCTTTTCGTATTTTCCCCTCAGTTTTGCCAGCGAGAATCGCGTGTTGCCCCTCTCCGCCTCCATACATCCCAGCCCAGCAGAACTGCGTGGCAAAGTTGGCGCCCAAACCGTCCAGGTTTTGCACCTCCTGAGAGACTAGTCATGGGGGTTTCCTAAGTCATGGGGGTACACCAATAGCTGGATGCCTTACCCTCTGGTAAACTAACACAGCTATTGAAATGGCAATAGAAATAGTGGAGTTTCCCATTAAAAATTGTCCATTTTCAATAGCTATGTTAGTTTACCAAAGGGTATGATGGAAAATACGAAAATTGAAATGGATGATGAGGGGGTCCCCACGTTTATGGAGGCCCCCGGAAGAGCCTTGTTAGCAATATGGCAGCTTTGCAAGATTTCGAAATATGGAAAACATATGAAACCCATGAAACCCTGTCATTTTGACTGGTGTAAACCCATCATCATCCTTTTGTTGAGAACAAGAACAAATATAGAAGCCAGAACCAGTTTCCATAATCATTGTGCAACACGTAGTACATCACTACTCCATACTACTCCCATATGCTGTAATTCAAATTCTGTTCACAGGATCGATCCTCCCACTTTTCTTATACCTAGACGCTCAACCTATCGCATCATGGCCAGTCCCAAGAAAAATGGTCTGGGCTTCGGGATGAAGGACGTCATAGACTTCTATCACCTCACATCATCCCGTTGTTGACACTTGTTGTATCACCGTTACCTGGATAAATGGATGCGTTGAATACGAAAAGACGCGATGCGTTTAATGCGGCTTCAAGCATTGGTGGAGCCCCGCAAGCTGCTGATCTGAGCCAACTTATGCATAATCCAAAGATAGTCCCAAAAACTTGAGTCTCAAAATGGGTTATACCATGGTATACTCCACAATTAATGGGTAGCAGGATGATGAACCATCTGGGTGGTACTTGATGTTCAGTCAAACTCGTGGCAGAAAATCCAGCCTCCCACCGATCCCATGTCAGTCCTTTCCACCCAAGTCAGGTCCCTGACAGTGGCCATTACTCAATGATTTCATGGGAAAATCATCCAACTCAAAGGTGCGATCTTCGAGAAAAGCCATGTTTGATTTCTGAAATTATTGGAGGAGATACAAACGCCAACATGAACTGGGCAACTAGAGATTCAGTAAGCAAAACCTGGTGGTTATGTTGACAAACGCAGGGCTACTGTTGATTTAACTAAGCAAACCTCGGTCTCCAACCAACCAACTTTACCCAATCAATCCCTGCAACCCGAAACAACCATGGACAAATGATACATCATTTTTGGGGCTGAGAAAAAAATGACCCTCCGGTAATCAAACGTGGCTGGCTGGAAATCCACTATAAATTGAGGTTTTAACGAGAAAATCCCTTATAAATGGTGGATTTTCCATTGCCATGTTTGATTACCAGAGGGTAGACATGGGGGAACAAGTAGACTGACAAGAGCTCCGCAGTTATGTTAGTGAGACCACACTTGGTGCGCCAAGTGAGAATTTCTCCCAACTCGTTGCCCAACCGAGAAGGCTCGGGGTTGCTCGCATGGTTCCGATGACATCCACCAATCTCCTACGCCTTGCAGCTGTTTCAGCATTGACTGAGTGTATGTCACTGGCCTTGTGCTTGTCCAGCCAATGACCAGCACTGAACCAACATTCATATTTCTGGTTAAAATTGAGGTTTTAGGATGCTTTAGCTACATATCCAAAGTTCTGGGGCATAGCAATTGCAAAAGGGTCTCATTTGTGTGGCCCGAATTCTGGCGGCGGCAGCTTTCTGAAGGTCATGACATGTTATGACTCCAGCCGAAATCCACTCGTACCGCTTGGAACTCCGCTTATCACTGGATTGGGCCACATCAAAAATTACTTTTCTTCGAGTGATCCCCACCATGAGACTTTCTTTGGCATATAGTGTGATACAGATTTTGACATAACTTTCTGGCAAAACTTCCTGGCAGGGAAGAGGAGGAGAGGACAACTCTGATGAAATCTAGAGACCTTCGGTCTCTAGATTTCATCAGAGTTGTCCTCTCCTCCTCTTCTACTTGGCNTCTATCTGGCATTCTTTCTGACATTCTATCTGGCATTCTATCTGGCATGTATTCTGACATTCTTTCCGATATTCTTTCTGGCATTCTATCTGGCATTCTATCTGGCATTTTATCTGGCATTCTATCTGGCATGTATTCTAACATTCTTTCTGATATTCTTTCTGGCATTCTATCTGGCATTCTTTCTGGCATTCTTTCTNGGAGCTCGCGGATGAAGTCCGGCAGTGCCCACTGGGATCTGGCAGTCGCAGTTCAAGTCCGGCGTTGCCCACTGGCATCTGGAGCTCGCATATGAAGTCCGGCAGTGCCCACTGATATCTGGAGC